>JARYGA010046794.1:0-85608 GCA_030545235.1 Helianthus tuberosus | reverse complement strand
ACAACCAAAACGTAGAGTAAATCCAAATGTCCAAGAAGTGGTTAAAAACGAAGTCATCAAATTACTTGACACCAGACTTATTTACCCTATCTCCGATAGTCCGTGGGTAAGTCCCATCCAAGTAGTTCCAAAGAAATGAGGTATGACGGTAATAACTAATGAGAAAAATGAATTAATACCAACGAGAACCGTCACAGGATGGAGGGTATGTATAGACTATCATCGATTAAATGACAAGAAAAGACAACACTCACATGTCCCTATGGAACTTTTGCTTATCGACGCATGCCCTTTGGTCTATGTAATGCCCCCGCCACCTTTCAACGTTGCATGGTGGCTATCTTCCATGATATGATAGAAAAGACAATGGAAGTCTTAATGGACGATTTTTCTATCTTTGGAGATTCATACAACCAATGCCTCGATAACCTTGAACGAATGCTATCCCGATGTGAGGAAACTAACCTCGCCCTTAACTGGGAAAAATGCCATTTCATGGTAACAGATGGAATAGTACTCGGTTACAAAATCTCAAGCGAAGGAATGGAGGTTGATCGAGCAAAAATAGACACTATTTATCGATTACCACCCCCATCCTCCGTTAGAGCTATCAGAAGTTTCCTAGGGCATGCCGGATTCTATAGACGATTTATCAAAGACTTCTCTAAAATCTCAAGGCCTCTAACAAAACTACTTGAAAAAAGATGCCCCTTTCATCTTTGACAAGGATTGCAATCAAGCATTTCTAACCCTAAAAGAAATGCTAGTCAATGCACCTATCATGATAGCGCCTGATTGGAAATTACCTTTCGAAATCATGTGTGACGCAAGTGACTTTGCAGTTGGAGCCGTCTTGGGACAAAGAAAAGATAAGCATTTTCACCCAATCTACTATTCTAGTAAAACACTTAACGATGCACAGGAAAATTACACAACAACAGAAAAAGAGTTACTAGCTGTGGTATTTGCTTTTGATAAATTTCGTTCTTATCTTGTTCTTTCTAAAACAATAGTCTATACAGATCATACAGCCATTCGATATCTCTTCAAAAAACAGGATGCTAAACTATGTTTGATTCGGTCGATTCTACTCCTCCAAGAATTTGACATTGAAATCAAAGACAAAAGAGGAGCAGAAAACACCGCAGCAGATCATCTTTTACGCCTAGAAGACCCAGCTTTGGAGGCAACCAGGGACGAGCAAATCAACAAAAAGTTCCCAACGGAGTCCCTGAAAATGGTGGAATACCGAGAAGAACCATGGTACACCGACTATGCTAACTACCTAGCTAGCGGTATAGTCGCGAAAGGATGGCCACATCATCAAAGAAAGAAATTCTTTGCCGATGTAAAGCATTATTTTTGGGAAGATCCTTACCTTTTCAAAATGTGTGCTGATCAACTCATCCGCCGATGCGTACATGGTAGTGAAGCAAGGAGAATTCTCTGCCATTGTCATGAAGGTCCATACGGAGGACATCATGGTGCCGCAAGTACCGCGCGAAAGGTATTTGATTCAGGATTTTACTGGCCAACCATTTACAAAGATGCCTAAAGTCTTGTCAAGACATGTGACGCTTGCCAAAGATCAGGTAATATTTCTTCCAAAAACGAAATGCCACACAATGACATTCTTGTTTGTGAAATTTTTGATGTGTGGGGACTCGACTTTATGGGACCCTTCCCACCGTCAAAAGGAAACAAATATATACTTGTGGCGGTAGATTACTTGTCTAAATGGGCCGAGGTCGTGGCACTTCCAACCAACGATGGAAGAGTCGTGGTAAGATTTCTGAAAAGATCATTCTCTCGTTTTGGAACACCAAAAACATTAATAAGTGATAGAGGTTGGGGTCTATCACCGGGTCTCAACGGCATATCATCCTCAAACAAACGGACAAGCCGAAGTGACTGATAGAGGTTTAAAACGAATACTTGAAAAAACCATAGGGTTAAATAAAAAAGAATGGGCCGATAAATTAGATGACGCTTTATGGGCTTTTCGAACTGCTTATAAAACAACAATAGGTACAACCTCATATAAGCTCGTCTATGGAAAAAGTTGTCACTTGCCAGTAGAAATAGCTCACAAGGCCTACTGGGCAATCCAAAATGTAAACTTGGATTTAGAATTTGCAGGTAAAAATCGATTTTGCCAATTAAATGAATTAGACGAATTAAGGAATTACACATACTCTAACTCTGAAATTTATAAGGAAAGAATGAAAAATTTGCATGATAAACATATTAAACCTAATGAATTTCGAGTAGGAGATCAGGTTCTATTGTTTAATTCACGGCTTCGTTTGTTTCCTGGTAAATTAAAGTCTAGGTGGTTAGGACCTTTTTCCATCACCCATGTTTTCCCACACTGTGCAGTAGAAATTAAATCTCGGAATGGAATTCCATTCAAAGTCAATGGCCAACGGCTGAAGCTATATCAAGGATTCATTGAGGATGAGGAAGAAGAGATCTCGCTTCAAACGGTCGAAGAATGAAGGCATCAACATCATACCTGGTAAGTTACGAACAATCGGGAGAACATCTAAATCGGTAAGATTTCTAAAACCAAAGTTTCGGGAAACAGGGCACTCACACGAGCACTTAAAAAAAATCAAAATTGCCCGCCCACGGGGCCGTGCTCAGCGAGCACCGGGCCGTGTCCGCGCAACTGCTGGGAATAAAACCCCCTTTTTCAAACAGTTTCTTCATACCACACGCCCCGTTTCCCCACAAACTCTCTGGTTCCGGTGATTTTTCTGCAAGATTTCGACGTCTCCTCTACTTCTAACAACATCAAGGTATGATTCTATCATCGTTAGTAGTTAGATTAAGCATTTGTATGTAGTTTAACATCAAAAATTTGGGGAAAAATCTAGGGTTCTTGAACTTCAACCGGATCGAACCTCAAATTTTTTGCTTAGATCTGTTAGCATTAGTATAGATACATGTTATGGGAAGTAAATCAACTTGTATTGTTTGTGGATTTGCCCGATTTCTCACAAAAACCCCAAACCCTTGTTTTTTAACCGAAAAAGATAAAATTGAAGGGGTAAACGGTTTGTTTTGAGAAAAACGGCACTTAGGGTTTCATTTTCGGGAAAAACCGCCCCTACTGGACCAAAAAATTTCAAGTTTTCGGGACGGGGTCCAAAAATGGGATTTTTGGGAAACAGACGACTGGACACGGGGTCGTGCTCGCTGAGCACGGGGGCGTGTCCAGCCAAATCCAGGTAAACTCGGGGCGTGTTCGCTGAACACGGGGCCGTGTTCAGCAGACTGTTTTCAGTTTTGTTTGAAATTTTTCTCTGTTTCGCACTAATTGTTTGTTGTTTTCTTTCAGATGGCCAAGAAATTCACTCAATTCAATGCTAACGAGTTGGCGGCTCAAGCTCGTTATGATGTTTTAAGGACTAGGCCCGAGGAGAACGCCAGACAAGTTTGCACAAACACTCTTGAAGTAGTGAACCAACTGGACCGATTCAACAACATCGTCACCGGCCCACTACGAGCTGCCCTTTGCACTCGGCTTCCTTCTGTGCATGAATACAACATGGAGTTCTACATCACGCTCGTCTTAAACACAAGAGCCAAGCCGTTTGACAATGAAGGGGTTGAGTTTCGTTGTGGAGGAACCACATACCGGATCTCAATTGCTCAGTTCGGGGCTCTGGTGGGGTTGTACTCGGAAGAAGATGCTGGGGATGAGGAAAACACCGGCGGTCTCTGCGAGATCAGGGAAAATGACCGCCAAGCTTCTTGGGCTCAGATAGGAGAAGGCAACTACAACCCAAGCCGAACTAAGAGTACCCAGTTGAGCGACCCTCTTTACCGCTACATCCACAGGGTCCTCACCTACTCTCTTAGTCAGAGGCACGACAGTAGCGGTGTTGTAGGTTTGCGGGATCTACTAGTCCTTCACTGCATCCACAACCGGGTTAACCTTGATGTCCCATATCTCCTACTCCGAAACATGCACTGGAACCAGCTCGCTACTCCCCTGACTCCTATCTTCTTTGGAGGGTGGATATACCGCCTCTTCAAACACTTCGTGAACATGCCGAGGTCCTTCCGCAAAGGACTATGGTCGGGGTGAGTGGATATGGTCATTTGCCGCTCAATGAACCTGATTTAGGAAGCGGAAGATGGGATGGTTAGCTTTCAAAGAGTTCAAGGGCATGCATGGAACCCGCAGGAAGCACTCGTCTTACACGTTCCACACGTCCATCCTCCTCCGCAGTACCATTACCAGCACCATGGTGATCCGGGCCAATCCTCCTCACAAGGAGGCGGTTTTCCTAACTTTCAAAGCTTACATGATTTATTGCAGGAAAACCTCATGTGCACCAGGAACACCTACAACATGGCTAGCAACACATACACCCGGGTCGGAGCAATAGAGAGGAACATCTCCGACATACAGGATGATATTGGAAACATCCGGGAGTATATGGCGGGCCACGGAGGAGGTGATGATGATGATGAAGACGAGGACATGGATTAAGCGGGAGGAGTAGGAGGTAGCATTCCACGGTTGGAGGTCCCACAGGTTAACCCCCTTATCTCACAAACAATTTCCGGCCTGCGTGCCGCTTGTTGAACAATTTACTTTCTCTAACACTTTATTATTTCTGCATTTCTTTTTCTTTTTAGCTTGTGATGTGGATGATTAACTTTGGTAATTTAGGATGTTTTTTATGATTGGTGTGGTATTTATTAGTTAAACAGGTACATACGAGGCTTAGAGCACTAAACAATAGTGCTACTAAAGCCGGGACAGGAAAACCGAAGCCAGAAACCTGTTTTACACCTTTGCAGTTTGTCCACACGGGGTCGTGTTCAGCCAACACGCCCCCGTGCCCATTGCACCAGACCTGATGTTTGTCTAAATTATGCAGATTTTTGCCAGACACGGGGTCGTGCCCAGCCAACACGCCCCCGTGCCCACCTTCTGTAAGTTCCCATTACTGGCAATCTGACCACGGGGTCGTGTTCATCCAACACGGGCCCGTGTCCAGATGCCCAGTAACATAAAAATTTGTTTTTAAACACACTTTTACACATTCAATCAACCTAAAAAGTTATTTTTGGGACACATTGAGGACAATGTGTAATTTAAGTGGGGGGGGATGCTAAAACCTTGAATTTTGCAAGTCCTAATTACAAGCCTTACACAAAACTCTATTGGAACCGCTAAACACCCCAAATTTTTTTCAAAAAACTTTTCATTTTTTACTTGTCTTGGTTTAATTCGGGAATTTCAAGTTCTAAAAAGGTTATATTTTTACAAATTTACAACCGATAGCATCGTAATAAAAAGAACCAACATAAGCAAATTATGAAACGCCATGACAAATCTAGTTAAAATTTGATTACATATACTTAATCACGTAAAAACCCATTCCCACAAAAAGTGAGTTTTGAGCCTTTATTGAGTATATAAATACACATCTTTAAACTAAATGCTCATTTTTCGTTTCTTGTGTGAATAGCCGCTTGGTTCTTACAACTCTAGAACTTGCCACGACAATACATTCCCGGTCCTTACCAACTTAAACCCAAGTAAGTAAATAATGGAGGCATTAGGACTAACCCTTTTTTACTTCAACACCATTATTTTTCTTTTTTTTTACCACCTACCCAAAATCCCCCTAGTTAACCCCTTTGAGGCTAAACCTTTTCATTTCTTAACCCAAATCAAACACCCTTTTTACCCACCAAAACCCCTTTTTCATTTTAAACCCTTTATTTTAGTAACAAAGCTCGGTTTTCTTGTGACATCATTATCAAAAAAAAATCATAGAGAAGAAAAGAAAAATGAAGCTAACAATAAACAAACAAAGCACATCAAAAGAAGGCTTGTTTGAATAATGCTTCATTGGAATAAAAAGTCACAAAAACAAAATGTTTTACGAAAACGACACTTTTTACGCCTTTCGCCCTTTTCCACTAACCACTAACCCAACCACCTACCTTTTACCCAAGCCTAACCCTTCCCCCAAAAAGTCCTCTTGATATTTACAAAGGTTTATAGTTAAAAAGGAGGAGGATTGATTGCTTGGCAAGCTTATGGTAGGAGTAAGTTCCATGCCGCTCTCGAGTGCTTCACAAAAATACACCTTCGGCCGAGTGTTGAGTGATCCCCCGTGAGGTATGTGAACTTGTATATAAATGGAATTTTAAAGAGGCATGTTATGCCCTAATAAGTAATTTATCTTATGTGATGTTCTAAATAAATCATGACGAATAGGATTGTAAATAAAATAAAAATAAAACCTAATAAAGAATCTTGGAATCCCGACACTCTATGACAAGCCCAAAAACCTTATCTTCTACCCATTCCATTTGGGAGTGTAAGCCACATTGTAAAGAGTTTTGCTTGAGGACAAGCAAAGATTCAAGTGTAGGGGTATTTGATGTGTGCAAAATGCAACATATAAATTACATCAAATGTGGCATAAAACTAACCCTTTTTTAGTACTAATGTTGGAAAAAGTGTGTTTTTGTCTTCCTTTTGAATTTTCAGGATTAAATGAGCTCAAATGAACAAAAGAAGCAAAAATGCAGCCAAATCTAACAATATTACAAGAAAATGAATAAACGTGGCATGCCTGACCCCTCGACAGCATCTCCCCAAGCAAAAACAAGAGAACAGGAGGCAGAACACGCCCCGTGCTCAATGAGCACGAGGGCGTGCCCAAGTGTCTGCAGAAAAGACAAAGTTATAGAAGCTTCTATCACCCACCACAGGGGCGTGCCTAGCGGACATGGGGCCGTGGTCAACGCAAAGATTCGCAGAATCTAGGCAAATCTTGATAGTACAGATACTCTTCTGCACACGGGGTCGTGCCCAGCGGACACGGGGGCGTGGTCAACTAATGCAGACAAACTGCATTTAATGAAGAAAGAGAAGATGGGTGGACACGGGGCCGTGCCCAATGGACACGGGGGCGTGTCCGGGCTTCTGTACAGGCTATAAATAGGGATGCTTGGCTCACTTGCAAACCATCCCTTGGCAAACCACCTCTCTCACACTACACCCACCCACCACCACCATCACAACCCACATCCACCACCATCATCCATCATCCATCATAGAGTGTGTGTAGTAGTCTCGGGATCCAAGATTGATCGTAAGAGTTCTTGACAATCAAAGGCCATGTTTGCCTAAGTCTCTTACATCACTTGGTGAAGACAAGCATTTAGTGTAATACTTTTTATTTTTAATCTTTTCGCACTTTTTATTTGGTTATGTATTAATGACTTTAATAACTAGTTTCTTATGTTGAAGGTGAATCTTTCTTATCATTTGTCCGTGGTGTCTTAGCTATATTTTATTGTCTATATAAAATAAAAGATTTACACCATTCATATCTCCACGGTCTATATGGAGATATGCTGGCTACCTGGTCGGGGGTTAAGGGAATGGTTTGGTAAGAGTCTTGCCTTGTTCAGTGTATAGACCCTGCAAGGACCTGGGTCAAGTTTAGTAGGACCTCCTTCAATACCCACTGGTATTGGATGGCGGGGGTCCAAACTCCTTGATCCCCTCATATGTAAACTACTATTAAAACTTTAACCCGGCTATTTAGGATTGTATCCCTGCTGACTCAAACTACTTAGCCGAGGGTAACGTCACCTTCAAAAGAGGGTCCTACCACAATATGCATTAATAACTTAATTAATTATCTTTCAGTAATCCAACCCTTTAGGATTGTATCCTTGCTGACTCAAACTACTGGGTTGAGGGTAACGTCACCTTCAAAAGAGGGGCCTACTACTATAACTAAGATAATCTCTTAAAAAGTGCAAAAGTGCGAAAATAATCAAAGGTTACACTAAAGGCGAGTCGGATCCAAGTGATTCATCTTGTCTATCTGTTTTATTTTTATTTTTATTTTCAGCATTTTTAGTTAGTTTTCATTTTCTAGTTTAAAACCTTTTTTTCTAAATTTTTGATTTGATTAGACATTGAGGATAAACCGGTACTAAAAGCTCTTGTGTCCTTGGACGACCTCGGTATCTTACCAATGCTATACTACGCTCACGATGGGTGCACTTGCCCATATGTGTGTTTAGTGTTAGTAAAATATCGTGTTTTATAAATTTAAAACTTGACTAAAGTGTAAAAAGGGCTAAAAATATACTTAAATATATATAACGCTACACACGCATCACTACACTAAATGGTACATTGAATCACCACATTTGTAGTAGTCTTTAGGAGCTCTCTTTATATTTTTAGTATCAAATTATTTGAGAGGCTTAAACAAGGAGCATCAGTTGGCAGTAGCTCAAGAAACACACATATCTGGCAAGTGGGTCTCCTAAAAAGCTGCTGAAATGGGGAGTATTGTAAGTGTGCATAATAAAAAGTTTCTAAAATGAGGAAAGGGAGGGTATTCAACATAACGTACAAATCACATATGGAAGAAAGTCAATCGAGAACACCCATTGAAGAACGATGACTGAGGATGAAGAAAACTAGGTGGTAAGGGGCTTAAACAAGGAGCATTAGTCGATCGTAGCTCAAGAAACACACATAAGCGTTCTGGGCATATTGAACATGAATTTGTAAAAAGGCTTAGAGTAATAAGGTAAAAAAGACCGTCACATGCTGCTGATTCGAGATATATCGGCTCGATTTATAGTTGCTCTTTTGTATGGAGGGCTGCTAGAGTACACACTGCGAAGACAAGATTAATTTTAGTTCAGGGAATGTATTGTGAAGTCTCAAACTAGGTTTATGTCTAGAAGATTTGTAAAACTATGCTCATGATGTTGTTTGTACGATGCCAGCTACTCTGGTTGATTATATTCTATGAATGGTTAGCATTGCCTTTAAAAAAATTAAAACGGATATATTAAATTTATACAAATTTAGACAACTAAAATACGCACGTTTTCAATTAGTCTACGCGAACTATGTTTTGACGTAAATTTTGTTTCGGGACAGTATACGTTTTGACCTGTCACGTCATACGGCGGCTAAAATACTAGTTATTATTGAAAGTGATGATGAATAGTAAAAAAAATTTATTATTGAAAGTGAAGATGAATAGTAAAACAAATTTTTTATGTTATTATATGTAATTTTGTATTTATATATAATTTTAACCCATTTAACTTTTTTTTAATTTGATTTTCTTTCGACCACTTACGTTCATTATTTTTTAAAGTTGAATACGCGATTGTGTTTAGTATTTTTTTTATCGGTGTCCTTGTATAAACTTTAAAAAAAAAAGAGTTTTATTAAAGATAGTATAGTGTCGAACCGAATCGATACCGACATTGATATCGATATATTTTTTTTATTATCTAGAACTGATACACGTTTTCTTTTTCATGGTTTTTTATGGACATCCGTATGATATGTTAGGGCATAATGTATATTTTCTGCTTGTTATAATCATGATTCAGCTCATTGGATTTTGCACGATGTGTTGATATACAAGTAGATTGTTCGTATTCTTCAAAGTTTTACGACTTAGAACAAGATTCTTGTGGACTTTCACGATATTAGTTTTTAAGGTTTTCAACGTAAAACACATTCGTTTTTGTGGACTTTAAACTGAACCTAGTATCTAACAATACTGTCACAGACTGAACGGATACGATCGAATCCCGTCACATCCCGTGTGAAACATATGAACTTAGGGGCTGTTTGTTTACCTCTTAATGGGGCTCTTAATGGTTCAGACCTCTTATTGGTTCAGCACCTGATGGTTCAGACTGTTTGTTTCGCGAGCAGATGTCTGAATGATTCAGACATTTGTCTCTAAATGGTTAAGCATTATACTGAGTCTGAATGGTTAAGACCTCTAATCTCAATTGGTCAGACATTTGTCTCTGAACGGTTAAGCATTAAACTGGCTCTTAATGGTTCAAACCTCTTACTGGTTCAGCACTTAATCATTCAGAAGTTGTCAAACAACCCCTTAAAACCCTGATAAATGGTAACATAAATTTTTTATGTCAGATTTAAAAAAAAAAAATTATGTTCCAACGGCACCTACTTAACATAATATACACTTTTAACCTATTTAGCTTTTATTTGATTTGAGTTTTTCTCCAATTACTTGTGTCCTTTATCTTGTTTTGAAAACCTGAATACGCGACTGTGCTTCATATTTTTATTTTATTGACTTTCTTGTATAAACTTTGTTGAAAAAGAGTTTTATACAAAATAGTACCGTGATAAATGACACCGATTTCGAAACTTGTACCGGTATCTTTGTTGTCGGAGCCGGTAGCGGTATTGGTTTTTATGGTTTTTTTATCAACATCAGTACCGGTTTCGGTATTTGTTTTTTATGGTTTTTTAATGTAAAACGCATTATTGTACGCATATCATGATTTTAAACCAAGTGTCGGTACTATACAAATACCGTCATGAGTCCAACCAATACCGGTCAAATTCCCGCTGCATTGTGCGGAGAAATCTGGCTTGTTTCAGTTTAAAGTATTCCTTACATTTACTTATATGAACCAAGATAATCAAGTGTTTTCCCCTGTTATATCTAATGCAACAGTATTGTAGTTAGAATCAAAACAAAATACAACCAAGCTTATGGCTTTAACCCAGTGAATATCATCCAACTAAGGGTGAATAATTTAGAATTATTGATGAATATAGTAGAACAAGCGTTGCCATTAAAAAAACTAATATTTAAAATTAAAAAAATTAAAACTCGTCCTGCTAAAATATATAATATAACCTTTTTTTCTTTTCTATAAGCGACTGGTGCAAAATACCTAATTTCTATGCCTTCTCGGTTAAAGATTTGGTAATGATGCATAGTTATGTGAAAACGAGTATTTATAAGAAGAAAGGTATTCAAGCGATAGTTTTTACGGCGGCATGGTGCATTTGGAAAGCAAGGAACGAGGCTATTTTTTTCGTAACAAGGCGACAAACATCAACAAAATAAAGGAAGACATTAAAGCATTGGGATATTTGTGGATGAAGAATCGATCACTTAACGTGGAAGGATTGGTGTAATTTTGTTCTATAAGTGTTGTTTGCTTTGTTGTTGTTGTGTGCCCTAGCGGCTTGCTAGGTGCGTTTTTAATGAAAGTTGTCGTTCAAAAAACATATAACTTAGTAATGTTGTCTACTACATTAATACTTTAACGAAAACTTCACTAAAACCACATCTACCCGAAAATCGAGATGCACATACAACCATGGTTACATAATTATAAATTTACACCAATTATCCCAAAAAATCTGCTTACTTTTCGACCTGTTCTTAAACCAAAGGTACCCTATCGACTTGCTATCGCTAAATAAGTCTTCAATCTTTACTTGTTTTCTCGAAAAAAAGCTCGTTCCTACCCTTCTATATGCTTCAACAAACCATAATCACAGTACCGTGGCGTGGTACACTTCTTTCTCCTTCTGCTGGCCCCTAAACCCACTAAAGAAAATGGAAGCCGAAGTGCACTTTTTGGAAGGCCTTCGCCTAGTGTCAACCTCAAATCTCATATGGCTCGCTTTTTGCTTCTTGCAACCCATAGACCTCTGCATCTCAACGACTACATCTCTGGATATTGGGGTCTAACATGATCATTTTCTGAATTTGGAAATCGTATCAAATATATGAACATAACCTTTCACGAATGTTTACGGGTTAACAGGAATACAACCCGTTTAACCTGATTTTCTTTAACTTTATATGTTTTCGTATATTAATACTTTAAGTGTACGCTTTTACAACAAAAAAATAAAAATGTATAGAAAATATTTACATTTTAATTATAAAATCTTTTGTTAATTTCTCTTTTAAGTTTTTAAATTTTGGCGTAAGATACTCAACTAATTTAAACTAATTTAAAGAGTTAATTACATAGTTAGTCCTTGTGGTTTGCACAAAATAACATACTTAGGTACTAATAGTTTAAAATCACCTTCTAGGATATTTAACTTTTCATTTTGTAACGTTTGGAGGTATTAACTTCTTGGATATTAACATAGTTAGTCCCAGTTGTTTGCACAAAATAACATACTTAGGTACTAATAGAATGTGATTTTAAACCTACAAATAACGTTAATACCTCCAAACGTTACAAAATGAAAAGTTAATACCTTAGAATGTGATTTTAAACTATTAGTACCTAAGTATGTTACTTTGTGCAAACCACATGAACTAACTATGTAATTAACTCTAATTAAAATTATGACATTCAACACAGTTTAAAATAAATTATAAAAAAAAAATGGGTTAAACGGGTCAACCAGCGAACCTGGTGGATTGACACAAACACGGTCTGTTAAGCTAAATGAGTTCGCGGTTCAACCCGAAATTAGACGGAACCTATTTATACAAGATCCAAACATGCGAATTTCTTGTTAGGTGTCACGGCCCCCGGCCCGGTGTGACCCGGTTCAGAAGCCGTGGGACAGAAACCCGTGGTATTTTAATTAATTTGGCAGCGGAAATGTTAACAGGATTGTTTAAACTTGAAAATGCCCAATTTATTTTATTTTACGCATTTGGGACAAACCCCATAATTTAGAATAAAGGAAATTTCACAAGGAAATTCCCTGCTTTACAAACATATTTATTTATTTTATTAAGCCACTTCTTCAAGCTTGTAGTGCTACACGACACTTTTTCCTGGATCACAGCAGATCACCTGAAACATGTTTAAAAAGGTTTTATAAGCGGGGAAATACTGGCGAGGCATTCAATTTGCACAAAAGACACATTGTTATAAATTTACAGCATTAAGGGTTTTTGTATTTGCCCCTATCATATAATTATCTGGTTCAGCTGTCACTCGACCGAATCTATGACTGTGGACATATCACTAATTAGGCTCGCCCACCTAAAGTGATAAATCGTTAGTAGTAATGTGCACAAAACCCCCCACATACTTCCAGTAATTAAAGATTAGCAAAGACTTAATCACTGCAAAGTATAACTGAAAAACATTTAGGGTTTTGTAAAGCAATTTGATAAAAAGAGAATGACTCACATTGCAAATTTAATCGGACAGAACCTTGCCTACTGATTCATCCTTGTAACCTAGTTTAAATAACAATGCACACGAAACTAGGTCAGTAACTTAATACAACATTTACAATAGGCTCACGAAATCAAAACCCTCACGACGAATGACAAAGTATAGCCCGTATTCGGGCAGCACTTAAACATCCATCGGATCGGTTTCAATCGATCGGACATTGTATCGTAGCAGTGATCGAGTTATTACCCTGTTGTCGCAGTAGAGTTTCGTATTTGTGAGTGTTTTTGAACGAAATAGTGTATAACTCAGTGTAGGAAACGAATTTTTACGTCGAAACAACTGTGCCATGCAAGTGCCAACCCCTGGAATTTATACTGAAAAATGGTCCTTGTCGCGTGGCGCGACGGCTACCCTTTTAGGGTAGGGTAGCCTTGTGTCCCACATAGCTCTGGTGAGTCAACATTCGACGAAATTCGCGTTCTACAACAAACTGTGAAAATAATCGTCCATTAGGGGATACCCCCCCCCCCCGAGTTTTAGGGGGGCTGATCCTAGTTCCAACTGTTCTAAAAATTTTAGGGGTCGTGCAATATTACTTAGGGGTCTCAATTAGGGTTTCCTATTGGACATAATAAAATAAGAAATAATAATTTTGGCGAGAGTTGTTACACCCTCCCCACCTTATTAAAATCTCGTCCTCGAGATTTACTGGAACAAGTAGGGATATTTTTGCTTCATCTCTGATTCCAGTTCCCAAGTGTACTCAGGTCCTCTCTTTGAATCCCACTTGACTTTGACCAGTACTAGTCTTTTGTGCTTGAGAAACTTGACCTTTTTATCTTCTATCTGAATTGGTCTTTGTACAAATTTTAACTTTTCATTTACCTCTATGTCTTGGAGAGGTACTACCAGGGATTCGTCGGACAAACATTTCTTGAGGTTAGATACATGAAACACGTCATATACTCCAGCCAGTTCTTCTGGTAGTTGTAGACGATAAGCAATTGGTCATATTTGCTAGATTACTGGGAATGGTCCTATGTACCTTGGACTTAACTTTCCCTTTTTACCGAACCGAACTACCCCTTTCCAGGGAGAAACTTTTAAGTGTACCTTGTCTCCAACTTGAAATTCTAGCGGCTTGTGTCTATTGTCTGCATAACTCTTCTGACGATCTCGAGCCGTCTTTAGTCTTTCTTTGATTTGAGTTATCTTATCGGTGGTTTCCTGTACAATCTCGGGACCTGATAATTGGCTTCTCCTATTTCTGCCCAGCAAACTGGAGTTCTACATTTTCGTCCATACAGTGCTTCGAACGGGGCAGCTTCGATGCTTGAATGGTAACTATTGTTATAGGAGAATTCAATTAAGGGTAGGTGGTCATCCCAGTTTCCACCAAAATCTATTACACATTCCCTGAGCATGTCTTCTAGGGTTTGAATTGTCCTTTCACTTTGTCCGTCTGTTTGGGGATGGTATGCAGTACTTAAATTCAATCGTGTCCCCATTGCTTCTTAGAAACTTGTCCAGAAATGTGAAGTGAAACGACTATCTCTATCCGATACAATAGAGAGTGGGACTCCATGTAAGGATACTACTTCGTCTACGTATAACTTGGCTAATCTTTCCATACTAAAAGTTTCCTTCATGGGTAGGAAATGAGCTGATTTGGTTAATCGATCCACAATTACCCAAATTACGTCGTTACCTTTTCTGGTTTTGGGCAACTTAGTAACAAAATCCATGGTTATTAGTTCCCATTTCCAAACAGGCATTTCTAATTGTTGGAGTAACCCTGAAGGTTTCTGGTGTTCTGCCTTAATTTGTGAACAAGTTAGACACTTAGATACATATCTAGCTATGTCCTTTTTCATTCCTATCCACCAGAAGTTATTTCTTAAATCTTGGTACATCTTATTATTTCCAGGGTGCATGGTATATCTAGATTTATGGGCTTTGTAGGATCGTTTTCAGACTCAAACGAGTCGATCAGAAGAGTTTTACTCAGAATGAAAGGCGTAAACAGACATTCTGAAGTCAATTCAGCAAGATATACACTTAAACTGTCGTTATTATTGATTAGATGACATTTTACAGCGAGTCGACACTTCAGCAGCACTTCGTTGCACAATCCGGAAAGCATCCATCTGATCTCGCTTGAACCTCTATTTATAATGATCTGATTTCTCATGAACAGGCTCAAGCGAAATCACATTTCGAGCGGAAACAGGTTTCAAGCGGAATTACATCAGGTGATTTCGCTTGAATTGGACATGACCTATTTCAAGCGGAATCACTAAATGTTATTTCGCTTGAAACTGTCACATACCCTATATTTGACATTTTCCTCGTATTTCGTGCCCTGATCTATCTAAATACATATAAGACTCGATACAAGACGAAGTCGACAGACGCATGCACCAACAGACTCCCCCTCGAATGTTGACGAGTCTTAAAGTGTCGAGTCTTCGCATCTTCAGTCTTTATCAGTCCTCTCGAACTTTCTAAAATATCTTGACACTGTAAAGCATCCTCAAATCTTCTCTCTTCTCTTTTTCATCAATACCAACACACTCCTTCCTTTAGATGTCTTCAGACTCCCCCTTTCGATATGCTGGGATCGCAACCTGTCTTGTGAAAATCACAGAATCCTCAGGTATTGGAACCTGGTTCTCTATCACTCAGATATCCTGCACATTCTCTACCCAAAAGTAAATTTTCTGATGATCAATTGTAAAAACAATCTCACCATCTAATGAACACTTGTGGATAAGATATTCAGACAATGATTTTACAATGTTAGCTTCTGATGAACCACTTGCAGAAATAACATTTTTATTTCAAAAACTTTTCTCATTTCATTTCAAAATATCTCAAACAATTTTACTCAAACCATTTGTTCATCATGTCTAGCACTTGGAATTTTGAAAATCAGCTCTCCAACATCAGTTGTCGAAAATCTTTTTGAATTTTTCAAAATTTATGCTAAAACACACTGAAAATCTTTTTGGATTTTTAAATATAATGAAATGCAATAGAGAAATATTTACATACAATATTTTTGTGAGTTTGTGTAAGAGGATCATATCAGTTTTGACAAATCACAAGTACCATTGAGCTTAGTTACACATTAAGAATTAAACAATTCACTTAGATTGCCAATATACTGATCCACTTAAATTCTCACACAAATTTCAACTGATTCAGGATATGAGTTAGGTGTATTAAGAACTTAAACTCATTCATGTGTCCCACCTCTTGAATATACTCCCGTATCCAGAACCCAATATTCAGTCTTACAGGTGAGTATACCACAGATGATATCTGTAAGGGGTTAAATGCGAAACCGTGAGAGCTCAGGTCAGAACTTCCGTTCAGCAGAGAGATGACGGCTCGACTTTTGGTGTGTCCCCTTTAGAGGATCTTTTATACAACAGCAATGATTATCAATTTATTGTTTCATCATTTTTGCTGAGGGCGGCGCTATATTTCAAGCAAGAAGTAAAGTATTCTCCGGGGACTAGGCCATTGCTTCCGCAAAATCAAAAGTCTCGGGATAAGACCCCAGATATCACTGAGTATAAAGACCTAGTATCTCAGAAAGAGGGATCCTTCAAACGAAATTTCAGGGGTTACCTATATATCCAAGTAGTGTTCCCCACAAAATAAGCAAGTTTGAATTTAAGTTTATATCCTGAAAAAGCTTACTAAATGTGTAAAAACCTATCGACATATCATCAGTGAGACTGTTTAACGCTAATTGATCATTACATTTCTTTAGCATACTGTAACTGTCTAGTGATGTACTATCATTTCCTCTTCTTTGACACAAAAACTCATTTTGAATTTTATCATGTTTTTTACTTTTTCAAATTTTCAAATGTTTTTGGATTTTCTGAAATTTTTACTACCCCTAAAATTCAAACACATTTTTAAAAAAATTTGAAAACAAACTATACAAGTAACATGACAACCGATATCAAATCGCTTCAATTCGCCATTCATTTGGCATAAACAATCAGAACTCCCCTTCACAATAAACTATTTTCCCATTGATTTCAAAACACTTAAGTTTGTTTTAATCAAATGGTTTTTCCGGAAAATAAGTTTTGTTGATTAATTCTACCATTTGTAGGTTAGGGGTTTGGTTCATCACATTGTTTTTCAACATACCACATGTAGGAAATCAGATACAACTTAATGTCCCTGATTTACCACTTTTAAGAATAGTCCAATCAAGTTCAACCTAATGACCTTGATTTTACCACTTGTATCACAAACTCTTTTTCAACCACATGGCTTACCAACCAATATCACATGTAGATTGAATTCTCAAGATGCCGATACCTACTCCTCACTTACCAACCTGGGAGTTCCGGCAAGTCATACTAGTGACCAATTTTCAATTTTTCAACAAACAATATAAGAAAGATGCCAATTCAGGCTCCGCGATTACCAACTTGGGAGCTCCGGCAAGTCCAGAATTTTACTGTTCGCAATAGGTACCATCCCAGTCACAAACCAGAGATGATACTTTACCTTGCTTCTTTGTTTTCTTCTCGTAAAACTCCTTGACTCCCTTGACTTTCCTGTTAACCATTTTTCCAAAAATATGGTGTACTTTGGAATTAAAAGCCTTTTCAACATCAAAATCTTTCTTTTCTGAGAAAAACTGATTTGAAATTTCAACTTTACCAACTTTTTGTTTAAAGTTTTCAGCCTTCAATGGTGGAAAATGAACATCATCCATTGGAGGAACTGAATTCTCACATTTAACCTCAATTTGTGGCTCCTCTGGCTTTGTGGAATCAGATTCATCGCCAAAAGATATCTCCTCTGATTTTGACGAATCAGAATCATTTCTAGAACTATCATCAGACTTTTTAACAATCCATTTCTGGTTGTCAAGGTTTCCCTTTTTCTTGTAAAACCTCTTTGAACTCTCACCAATTTCAAAAGTTGAATTTTTGAAAAGTTTAGTTCTGTCAATTGGTGATTTAAATACAACTTCTTTATCTTTCAGTTTACGAAAAACTCCCTGTTTTGATTGTATTGCCTTGAAACAATTCTTGGCAATATGACCAACAGTGTTGCATTGGAAACAGGTTCTCGTTTCTTTCATCTGATCATCAAACTTCATCTCTTCTTGCTTCTTCGCAAGGAATTCTTTGTTTGACTGTTTTCTGAATAACTTTTCTTTCTCTTCTTCAGATGATGTACCTGAAACAAATATCATTTTTGATTTAAAATCTCGAACATATTTTTCATTTTTCTGTTTTTCTGATGGAATAAAACCTAATCCTTTCTTTTTGAAATTACCATTATGGTTTGGTTTCTTTCGATAACCAGAACCAGAACTGTAACCTTTTTTCTTGTTTTCTCTTTGTTGAACTCTTGAGGTGTACTTTTTAGGTTTATCATTAAGATTTACATCTTTTATTTCAGAAATATTAATTTCTGTTAGTTTGAAAACCTTTTTGATCATTTCTGGTTTAACACCTCTTATTGGAAATTCCTCATCAAAATATAATTTGTCAGAATCATTCAAAGTATATGCAACTTTAAACATTTCGTCATCCAAATTAGATTTTGATAACAGGAATTCTTTATTATAAACCCTTTTGCCCTGTTTGACAGATTGACTCGGATTGCTAGACTCAGACTTTGACTCTGATATAGACTCCGACTTTGACTCCTCGGATTCATCCTTATCCAACACCTGATCGACCACTTTCTTTATTAACTCGGACTCATGATCAGTGTCAGACGATGTAAACGTGACATCAATATTTTCTGGCAAGTTAACTGAAGACTCCGGCTTCCACTGTAAATTTGTTGCTTTTTCGACTCTTTCTGAATTTGGATTTCTCGGAGAATATCCATTTTCAAGCGGGGGTGGACACTTGTTGTAACTGAAATCTTGTTTCTTACCAGATGTCTTTGATTTAGTATCCTTCTTCTTTTCTTTCGTCTTTTCAGAAGTCTTTTCTTCAGAAACCTTCTGTTCTTCAGTTACTTCATCATCTTCAAATGCCTTCATGCCCTCAACCGTTGGATAAATCCTGTCAGTGACATAAGAAGTGCATGAGTAACTTTTTAACAAACGGTTTACTCTTTCAGTTTCAATTCTTTGAGTTTCCAACTTTTGCTCAAGCACAGCACCCTTTTCAATATAATTGTTAACACTTTTCTGCTTTATCATGAAAGCTCCCTGAAGTGTCTTCATGGTCGTTGCTTGTTCTTCACTTGTTTGGTTGTACTGGTTCATGGCCTTGTTCAGAACATCGTAAGATTCCTTTAAACTGTTCAAGTTATAAATCAATGTGCTGTTCTGCTTCTTTATTGCCTCACAATTTTCACAAATCACCGGACTCTTCTTTGCATCAACTCCTTCATCAACTTTGAACTTTGGAACTTCAACCTTTTTCCTTATTACTGGAACAGCTTCATCATCACTACTGATCGGTGTTTTGATCTTTTTCTTTTTCTTTTTGGCTTTTTCATCTTCACTGTCACTTTCTTCAATCATTTTGAAATGAGCTGCCAATCTTCTTGCATGATACTCACGATCATCATCACTATCCTCTTCAACTCGAGCGACATAAGCTTTGTGATTTGTATCTTTGTTTGGATCATGATCATCCCAATTAAAATTTGTCCAGCTAAAACCCTCAGGCAATTTTTCATCATCTTGATTGATTAGGTATGCTTTGTTATCAGCAGAAATATATTTATCCCAACTGAAACCTTCCGTTGGCTTTTTGTCATCCTGATTCACCATACAAGCTCTCTTTGAAGATTCTTCAATCACTTTCCTACCATGTGCCACTTGTGGTTCTTGTTGTTGTTGAGCAACTTGATGATAAATGGCCTTCCGATAGTAATCATTGTTGTTGTTGAACGGATTTTGAGCTCCACTTGCTTCGCGGTTTTTGCACTCCCTCTTGAAGTGTCCTTTTTCTCTGCAACAAAAACAAGTGACTTTAGATTTATCAAAACCTAAAGTAGAAACATTAGCTTCACTTAAATCATCTCTTCCTGTGATCTGTTTAAATTTCTCAGCTCGTCTCAAAACACTTGTCAAACACCACTTTATGTCCATCAATTCCATCTCTTCAGCATCTATTTGATCGTAATCCTCTTTTGTCAACATAGGATTCCCGATCCGACCTGCCACAAAACTTCCATAAGACTCCAACACTGTTCCCAACAAAGACATATGACTCTTAGCAATTTTTGCTGAATAATCCTCATCATTCTCCAGATTCAGTACAATGTTGCATTGTAGCTTTTTGGCATTCTTTGTTGCTGAAATGTTTGGATCAAATGACGGATATGATGAAAAACTTGTGTTGCTGTTTGATCCTTTGGATGAACTTCCAGAATAACTCTTTGCATTGAATGCAGTTTCAATCTTCGGTGACATGTTGGTGGTTTTATCACTAACCCCACCTTTGTAATAAAGTCTGATGTCTTGTTCACTATCGAAATCTTTCATTCTCAATACATTTCTTTGTTGCATCTCCTGAGCCTCAATCTTTTCAATAAACTTGCTCAGTGTTAGATTACTATAACCTTTCTTGTTTCTCAACATCATGAGATATGTACCCCAAGTCTCATAAGGCAATGCATCAGCTAATTTTTCAATCAACTCCTCATTATATTTCTCAATACTCAACCTCTTCATATTAGCTAGCAAATTACAGTATCTTTCAATGATCTGTTTTGTGCTTTCATTTTTCAAACCACGGAATAGATCGAATTCTTTCTTTAAAAGTGACTTTTTGTTCTTGACCATCTCTTGGCTTCCATGAAACTTCGATCTTAATGCTTTCCAAATCGAATAAGAAGTTCCATTGTGTTGCAATAACACCAAGATATCTTCTTTCACAGCTTGTTGTAGCAGACTTAGCATCATTTTCTCATCTTTGTATTTCTTTCTATTTTCAGCACTTAGGTCTTTTATCGCAATAACCTCTTCCTCGTCATTCGTCGGTCGAACATATTTCGTCTCAACACATTCCCAAGCATCCAAATAATTTGCTTGTACCTAGTTCTCAAAACGCCCTTCCCAACCCTTATACTCCTCGATGTTCATGAGTTTAGGCAGTTTTTGCATCGTCCCTGTTTCATTTTCTAACATCGTGTTCTGTGCAAGAGTGATCGGGGTAACCGGAGTAGCGAATGTGTTATAAAATTCCTCGTCCATGTTTCGGTTTTCAAGAAATTGTCAAACAGTGTTTTCAAGCGAAATAACACTTTGAAGCGGAATACCCTTTCAAGCGAGATATCTAATTTCGCTTGAATACACACCTCTTTCAAGCGGAATAAGGATCTTGAAGCGGAATCAGTGATTCAAGCGGAATCACTCAAGCGAAATAACCCAACTGAAGCGGAATAGCACGTTTCAAGCGAAATCAACAAAATCTTTCAAGCGGAATAAGGATTTCAAGCGGAATCAACCTGCTAATTTCGTTTGCAAGGCTGCTGATGTCATCATTCTCAAGCTGTTTTCAAGCGGAATTATGAAAATTACCAGTTTTAGATCAATTTTAGGTCTGAAACTTTCAAGGCTTTGTTAAAATACTAATGCGCACATTCTGTGAAAAATTTAGCCAATTTTAACCGTGAAAAATTGTTTATTTTGAAAAAGAAGGTGTAGAAATCAGAATTTTCAGCTGAATTGGTATGAACTCTTCCTCCTGAGCTCTGATACCACTTGTAGGATCGTTTTCAGACCCAAACGAGTCAATCAGAAGAGTTTTACTCAGAATGAAAGGCGGAAACAGACATTCTGAAGTCAATTCAGCAAGATATACACTTAAACTGTCGTTATTATTGATTAGATGACGTTTTACAGCGAGTCGACACTTCAGCAGCACTTCGTTGCACAATCCGAAAAGCATCCATCTGATCTCGCTTGAACCTCTATTTATAATGATCTGATTTCGCTTGAACAGGCTCAAGCGAAATCACATTTCGAGCGGAAACAGGTTTCAAGCGGAATTACATCAGGTGATTTCACTTGAATTGGACATGACCTATTTCAAGCGGAATCACTAAATGTTATTTCGCTTAAAACTGTCACATACCCTATATTTGACATTTTCCTCGTATTTCGTGCCCTGGTCTATCTAAATACATATAAGACTCGATACAAGACGAAGTCGACAGACGCATGCACCAACAGGCTTCCTCTAAAATCTTATTTCTTAACTCTCCTTGCTTAGGTACCCAAATCCTTCTTTTGTGGAATCTCCAATTCCATCAGTTCCTTGCTCCAATTCCCTTATTCTTCCTTTCATTCCTTCAGCATCATCCTTGATTGCTGTTGCTTGAACATTCCTCAGTTGTTCCATTCAATCTAACTGTAGATTTAATCTAAGAGCACGAACTCGCTTTTGTTTTTCATGATATTTACGACTTAGAGCATCTGCGACTACATTTGCTTTTCCTTCGTGATATTGGATATCACAGTCGTAATCACTCAAAATTTCCATCCATCTTCGTTGTCTCATGTTTAATTCTTTTTGCCCAAATATGTACCTTAAACTCTTGTGATCCGTATAGACTGTAAACTTACTTCCATACAGATAGTGCCTCCAAATCTTAAGGGCAAAAATTATTGCTCCTAATTCTAAGTCATGTGTCGTATAGTTTTCCTCGTGCTTTTTAATTGCCTTGAGGCATACGCAATTACCTTTTTGCGTTGCATTAGCACACATCCTAATCCTAGCTTAGAAGCATCACAGTAAACTTCAAAATCTTCTGTCCCTTCGGGTAAGGCAAGAATTGGGGTGTTTGTTAACTTTTGTTTTAAAATCCTAAAAGTCTCTTCTTGCCTAGGTCCCCATTCAAACTTAACTGTTTTACAAGTTAGCTTAGTTAATGGTATCGCTATCTTAGAGAAATCCTTAATGAAGCGCCTATAGTACCCAGCTAATCCTAGAAAACTTCTAACTTCCGTAGCTGATTGCGGGACCTTCCATTTGGTGATCGCTTCTATTTTGGAGGGATCTACGTGAATACCTTCATGATTCACCATGTGTCCTAAAAATTGCACCTCCTGTAGCCAAAATTCACACTTTAAGAATTTGGCGTAAAGTTTTTCCTTTCTTAACAAAGTTAAGAGTGCTCGTAGATGTTCACAATGCTCATCCTGACTTTTGGAATAAATAAGTATATCGTCAATGAAGACAATTACAAATTTATCCAAGTACGGTTTACAGATCCTATTCATCATATCCATAAATGTTGCCAGAGCATTTGTTAGTCCAAAAGGCATAACTGTAAACTCGTAGTGACCATACCTAGTTCTAAAAGCGGTTTTAGGTATGTCTTCTTCTTGTACCTTCAACTGATGATATCCGGAGCGTAAATCTATCTTAGAAAAATATCTAGCCCCCTGAAGTTGATCGAAAAGATCATCAATCCTAGGCAATGGGTATCGATTCTTAATTGTAACCTTATTCAATTCCCTATAATCGATACACATTCGCATCGAACCATCTTTCTTCTTACGAACAACACTGGTGCTCCCCAAGGGGATGAACTCTGTTGTATGAATCCTTTACTGAGCAATTCATCTAATTGCTTTTTCAGTTCTAACATTTCAGTGGGTGCTAACCGGTAGGGTGCTTTAGCTATGGGTGTAGTTCCAGGAATCAGATGAATTCTAAATTCTACCTCCCTATCTGGTGGTAATCCTGGTAGTTCTTCTGGGAATACATCCGAGTATTCTGATACTACAGGAATTTCCTTAAGTTCCTTATCCTTAGTGCTAATGATTACCGAAATCATATACACTATTCCTTGCTTTCGTTCATAACTAGCAACTTTCATTACAGAAATGAACTTCATTGATTTACGTGGCTTATCTCCTGTAACCATGATTATTTCGCCTGATGGTGTAAGAATTTCTATGGAATTCTTATAACAAAGGATTCGAGCATGGTTGGCTACTAACCAATCCATTCCTAATACGACATCGAATCCATGTTAACAAAGTTCCCGTCTGTCGTCTCTACTGTATAAATCTGCCAAAGTTTGGTTAAGGGTAGCTTAAGAGCTTGGCAGAAAGAAGTATTTATAAAACTTTGGTTTCCACCAGAGTCGAATAATACTTTCTCATAAACGTTGTGTACCAGAAACGTACCAGCTATTACGTCGGGAATCAGTTTGGCTTCCTGCGTGGTCAATTGGAAGGCTCTTGCGTTCTTCTTATTAGTTCCTTCAGCAGGTTTGGCCTTATTATCCGCTAGCTTGACCAATTTAGGGCATTCTGGTCTGAAATGCCCAGCTTCTCCACAGTTGTAGCAGATCTTTGCTTTCTTTTTGCATTCCTCTTCCAGATGGCCCGGAATTTTGCAGAAATTACAATTTTCTCTACATTTTCCAAAATGCTTCTTTTTGCAATTCCCGCAAAATGGCGGGGTGGAAGAGGACCCAGTTCCCTTCCTCTTAAAGTTAATATTATTACCCACATGAAATCCTTGCGTAATCTTTTGGGCTAACTCCTTTTTCCTATTTTCTTCCCGCGTACGCACCAGCCCATCAGTCAGAGTATTGGCTAACTCTACTGCATCGTCAATTGTGCGAGGTCTCGCAGCCTTGACGATGTCACGAATCTTGCTAATTAAACCCCAGATATAGCGAGAAATAAGTACCGGTTCTGGCGAAGCCAGAGTTGGTACAATTCTGGCATATTCGAAGAATTTTAAAGTATACCCTCGACAATCAACATCCACCATTCGGTGGCTCAGGAACTTATTTGCCATTTGTTCCTTTTCATATTTAGGGCAGAATTTCCTTTCCACTAGACGCTTAAATTCTTCTCAACTCATGGCATAAGCCATGTCGCTTCCTTTGGCTTGTAACACCGTATTCCACCATTCTAATGCTTCTTCCTTGAAAAGGTGAGAAGTATACATAACCTTATCCTCCTCGGCACATTTACTTATTTTGATTACTGCCTCGGTTTTCTCCAACCAACGTAGCGCGGCAGCTGCCCCTTCGTTGCGTGCAAATTCGACAGGTTTACAGGCAAGAAATTCCTTATGGGTACAACCAGGTGTCGCAACTTTCATTTTCTTAAGTATTGGGGCCTGAATCAAGTTGTCGTTATTGCCGCCTCCGTTAACACTATTACTGAAATTATCGTCGCGCGTGCATTTACTGGGGTGAGCATGTGAAGGCTCAACAGGGCTTTTGACCGCAACGATGTTTTCTATATCTTGCCTATTAAGAAAGTTATCTTCATTGTTTTGCTCAGATTGGTTAACTTCATTAACTGGTTCATTAACAGCATGTTCCATCTGATAATTAACAATATATATAAGTTATTGGCATAAAATAATTAACAACTAAATGCAATAAAGCAATCGCACATAATCACGTCAACACGTATAGCCAAAATTGTCGTCTTTGCGACTTTCATATTTTTATATATAGTAGTATGCATCGATACACACCCAATATTTTACAAGAGTTTTATTTTAAGTTATTTTACATGATTATATTTTTATTATTTATTATTATTTTATTATTATTAAACACGTAATCACACAACCACATACGATCCCCGTCAGCTGGCACTTCAGAAACGACGTTCCCTCTCGTCGTATTTCCATGATATCCTCTCCCCCACTTCCCAGATTTTATTCCCTGCGTCCACCAGTTCCTCGCCGTAGTGACAGAGTTCAGCCAAATTTTCTGTGCTCATAGGTGGGTTTGGTGCAGGCTCAGGGTCAAACTGGGGGAAAAAGGTGTTAGGGTTATTTAAGAGATTCTGAAATTGCCAGTCAGTGGTCCACCATTCTTCCAGCTCTCCTGGTAGAGGTCGGGGGTTGATAATAGGATCTGGGATAGTAGGTTCCAAATTAACTGGAAGTTGTACTTCAGCTGGGTAATTGAAGAGGTTTTCATCGGCAGGTCCGATGTGGTCGCTATTCGCCAATTTGCGATCCAGCTCCTCCCACGGTGGCATTTCCTGGGCTTGCCCTGAACTTTCCCCAATCTCCTTTCCTTTGCCTTTATCCTTGGGATCCTCAGTCTTTTTAACCTTCTGTGCAGCTGGCTTCTTCCTCCGTCCGCGTCTCCAGCCTATGATTCTCCTTCTCTTTTTCGACTTGGGTTTCTCCTGAGGTTGGGCTTGGAATTCCATAGGTTTCTCAGTGTCGGCCCAATAACCGGAAAAGCCCCTGGCCCGGTGTGACCCGGTTCAGAAGCCGCGGGACAGAAACCCGTGGTATTTTAATTAATTTGGCAGCGGAAATGTTAACAGGATCGTTTAAACTTGAAAATGCCCAATTTATTTTATTTTACGCATTTGGGACAAACCCCATAATTTACAATAAAGGAAATTTCACAAGGAAATTCCCTGCTTTACAAACATATTTATTTATTTTATTAAGCCACTTCTTCAAGCTTGTAGTGCTACACGGCACTTTTTCCTGGATCACAGCAGATCACCTGAAACATGTTTAAAAATGTTTTATCAGCGGGGAAATACTGGCGAGTCATTCAATTTGCACAAAAGACACATTGTTATAAATTTACAGCATTAAGGGTTTTTGTATTTGCCCCTATCATATAATTATCTGGTTCAGCTGTCACTCAACCGAATCTATGACTGTGGATATATCACTAATTAGGCTCGCCCACCTAAAGTGATAAATCGTTAGTAGTAATGTGCAAAAAACCCCCCACATACTGCCAGTAATTAAAGATTAGCAAAGACTTAATCACTGCAAAGTATAACTGGAAAACATTTAGGGTTTTGTAAAGCAATTTGATAAAAAGAGAATGACTCACATTGCAAATTTAATCGGACAGAACCTTGCCTACTGATTCATCCTTGTAACCTAGTTTAAATAACAATGCACACGAAACTAGGTCAGTAACTTAATACAACATTTACGATAGGCTCACGAAATCAAAACCCTCACGACGAATGACAAAGTATAGCCCGTATTCGGGCAGCACTTAAACATTCATCGGATCGGTTTCAATCGATCGGACATTGTATCGTAGCAGTGATCGAGTTATTACCCTGTTTTCGCAGCAGAGTTTCGTGTTTGTGAGTGTTTTTGAACGAAATAGTGTATAACTCAGTGTAGGAAACGAATTTTTACGTCGAAACAGCTGTGCCATGCAAGTACCAACCCCTGGAATTTATATTGAAAAATGGTCCCTGTCGCGTGGTGCGACGGCTACCCTTTTAGGGTAGGGTAGCCTTTGTCCCACATAGCTCTAGTGAGTCAACATTCGACGAAATTCGCGTTCTACAACAAACTGTGAAGATAATCGTCCATTAGGAGAGACCCCCCCCCCCCCCTTGAGTTTTAGGGGGCCCTGATCCTAGTTCCAACTATTCTGAAAATTTTAGGGGTCATGCAATATTACTTGGGGGTCTCAATTAGGGTTTCCTATTGGACATAATAAAATAAGAAATAATAATTTTGGCGAGAGTTGTTACACTAGGTCCATGTCGTGTAATGCATTCTCTCCCCTATCCATATATCGTAAACCTATACATGTCTTGTAACCCCTTGGTCAAATCTCTTATTGGTAGTGGCCATGAGAGACTTTTGATTCATGAGACATGTTAGACAATGCATTTTGGGCGCATTGGATGTGAAGCAGATGAAACTGCATAGTTAAACGTACTCAGTTGAGATTAGTACTAGGATGTTCCATATTTAACTATCCATTGAGATTAGTACTAGGATGTTACATATTTAACTAATAGTTCCGTACAATTCAATCATGGTAAAACCTATTAGAACACAAACTACTATAATACGTAGTACCCTTCATCTTGGTTTTATTATTAGATTATTATTAAGTATTTCCTTTCATGATTATTTTAAACTTAAAATATTTAAGGTCTAAAACACTTCTATAACTTATTTCCTCTGTGATACAATTGCGCTACGCCAAGAGCCCTTTTACTAGGGAGTTTTAGACCAAACGTGTGAGAACAACTGACCTCTCTTTGGTCTCTTCAGCAATATCCAACACAACCTGGTTTTGTTTCCTACCTCTGACATAAGGTTGAAGGCTATGGTTTTGGGTTGGAGAGTCCATCTATGCAACAACTACATGAATAACGTATAAACACTTAATCATGTAGTTCTTTAGTATAAAATTTCATCAGTATTCATTATGAAAAGTTAACATTCAGCCAAAATAATAAGTCATTGGGATCAAATACAAATACTCCTAATTGTAAGAAGGATACAAAGGCTCTTAAAAAACCCACTACACAAATAAAAAAACCCTAAACACCCACCACCACCAAAAACCTAAACTCTCACCCCCCCCCCCTTCAGCCACCCAAAAAAATAATTTTTTTTGCGAGGGGGTAATGGGGGGGGGGTTAGGTTTTTGGGTGGTGGTGGGTGTTTAGGGTTTTAGGTTTTCTTTTTTTTTTTTTGAGGGGGGTGGGGGTAGGTTTTTTGGGGAGGTATAGTTTTTTTTTTGCGGGGGGTGGGGGTATAGGTTTTCGGGTGGTGGTGGGGTGGGGTGGGGGTGGGTGTTTTGGTTTTGGGTGGTGGTGTGGTGTGGTGGGTTTAGGTTTTAGGTTATAGGTTATTGGTAGGGGTGTTGTTAGGATCTGAGTTTCTTATGATTGTGTTTTTGTTTGATAATTAAGAAAATGAAAGAGTAAATGCAGCGGAATAAAATGGAAACAAGCTTTCACACACAATCAAACAGGAGAATTGCTTTTAAACAAACATGTTTATCATTGAACCGAATGATTAAATTTATTTCAATCTTCAATTACAATATGCATGCATGTATTACAATCTCCCCCTCAGCCTAAGACCACAGAGTTTGTTCGTACAGGAAGACAAGTGATGAAAGAGCTAATAGAACAGTACAGGGTACTGTTCTATTTATAGGCACGAGCAAACCACTGTGGCATCTTTGCTGATGTCATCAATGATAGTCACATCTAACCTCCTAACAAACTCAAACTACTAACCTATTACATCCACTAATTACAAACTACTGGTTACAAGTAATAAAGGAAATAAACAAAACAACTGATCCTTCATTCCACTGCTTAGGCTCCAGCAGTGCTTTAGTCTTCAGCAGCACTTGAGACATAATCAGTTGATTGAGCATCAGCACTTTGGTCTTCATCAGTCTTTTGAGTCAGCAGCAGTTAGGAAGGGCAGTACTTTGATTCCATCAAATGTTATAGCCGCTATCAAGGGGAGAGATTGAATACAACTGTTCTGATCCAGTTTTGGCTTTAATCAACTGTTCCTTTGTAGGGTTCAATCCCAATAATCTCCCCCTGGAACAGATGATGCCAAAACCATTCATTATTCTGGATCTTTATTGCCTCATCAACAGTTCCCTGACTTATCCTTTGAATTGTAACTCAAAGTCCAAGGAATTTGAGTCATCCTCATCCCTGCACAGTGTAAGATCAAGGAAATCTTGTAGATCTTCAACACTCAGGCCTAGTGCTTGTTCCCTTGATATTTTCTTCACCTCACCACTGGATTTGATCAGAGTCAATACGTGGGTCTGTTTGTCAGATTTCCACTTTAGTATTTTTTAATCCAGTGAGTTTCTTGGGAGAGTTTTTATTGATGTTGAGTTTGGAGATTGTGGCCTGGTGATGACTGGTTGAGCAGTGTTTGAAGCTTTTGCCAACTCAGGATTTTCAGCTATTATCTGTTTAAGGACCATTTTTATAATGTCATCCCCTGCTGCTACATCTTCTTGTGTTTCTACATCCATTGGCTTTTGTTTTCTTCTTTGAAAAAGGATGGCAGCAGGTGGAGCAGTGGATCTCCTGATTGGCAGTTTTGGTAGTCTTGCTGGAACCACTGCTTCAGGATAGTCAGGCTTTTGAGGAACATTTGGATTTTTCTTTCTCAAATCTTCCAACTTTCTATAACTGGCCATGACTTTTTCTTCCTTCCATCTTGTCACCTGATTCCTTGACCCAAAATCAGCAGCAATAAGTTCCTCTTTCATTCTCTTCAGCTTTAACAGCTTATCAGGTACATTTTTCTTGTATTTTGCCCAAACAGGAGGAGTATGTTAAACTTTGTCTTTGTTCATTTTCTCAACTCTTTCTAACTCCTCTTTAAGCTCAGCAAGGGTCCATTCTTTGTATTGAGCCTTTTCTGCCTTGTATTTCTTGAAAGCCATAATGTGTTCAATGTAATCTTTTCTCAGGCTCTCATCATCTCTTTCTGATAATCTTTGACAGAGATCTTTTGAAAACCTCTCCAAAGTACTGACTTGAGTGAGAAGGTATTGATAATATCTTTGAATCTCCTTGTCAGATTTTCCTTGTGAGTTTCTTTTAGAGATATCCTCTGCTTATTGAGCCTTTAACTTCAAATATTCTTCTATGTTATTAGGCCTAGGATATCCTTGAAGAGATGGCAAGCTCCTTTTAGGAGGGTCATCTTCAGAGTAGAAGGATTTGATCTCATCTCTAACTGCTGGAAGGTCTAGTGGATATTGGACACCTGCAAGAGTAATGGCAGTGTTTGGATTAAAGGCTTGTGCTGAAGAGAGTGGAATAGGGTTTGGAATGGTAACAAGTGTCAGTGGTTGTGAAGATGCTGGAGGTGGTGAAGGTTCATCATTTAAACTTATCCTTCTCCTTTTAGGTTTAGGAGAGGTTGGTGGTGTTTTGGTGGGTTGAGTGGTGGTGATTTGAGTGGTAGGTGGCTGACTAACAGTAGTTGAAACAACTGGTGTTTCAACTACTGTTGTCATTACAACAGATGATGTGTCACCTAATGTCTTCTGCTTTTTGGCAGGAAATGTTGGTGGTAATGAGGATGTTTTTGGTGGTGATGTGATTTTAGGTATGGTAGTGGATTTAGTGTGTGTTGAAGTGGTGGTGGCAGTTATTTGGCTAACAGCTGTTGAAACCAATGAAGTACCAACAGTTGTTGATATAACAGGTGTTTTAACATCTGTTGGTTTGGAAGGTTGATGAGTGGAGTTTTTGAGAGTTTGGGGAGCATGTTTTGTAAGTCTGGAAGGTATGGATTTGGGTTGCCTCACTTTTCTAGTGGGCTGTTTTCTTTTAGGCTGAGGACTTTCTTCATCCTTTGGCTCAGAAACACCCTGCACTTCCATCTCCATATAAACTTTCTTCTCCTGCTCAAACTTTGATTTCCCTTTTGCCTCCAAATCCTTTTTCACACTAGCTTTTGCATAAGAAATAGCATTTAAGGTTACATCAACTTTTTTAGTACCATCTGGCTTAGGGATGTCTTCAAGCATACTAGAATTGTCTGGTGCAATGTAAAGACCATCTTCATATCCCTTTTTCTTTAGCTGCCTCATTTTCTCCCCCTTTTTGGCATCATTGGGTGGAGGATTATCAACAAAGATTATGGTAGGAGGAGCAGTGCCAGTGGTTTGCAATAGATGGGCCTTGATTGCCTTGATGTCTGCTTGTGTATCTTTGAACCTTGCTTCCATCAAATTTCTGATCTTTTGAACTTGAATCTCATGTTGCTGATCAGCATATTCTCTTTGTTGGTGAAGCAGAGGTTGAAAAAAACTATAATGCTCAGTGGAGTAGGAGCAGATGATGGAACAGATGTTGCAGCTGGTGCAGCAGTGGGTGTTGCCTTTTATGCTTGTAACAACTGTTGCAGCATATCTTTGATTTCTGCAACAGATGTATCCAGTTTGTCAACCATCTCCGTCAATTCTTGATATTTTAAACCATCACCCAAATTAATGGGATCATCTGATTTCCCACCAGAGGTGGTTGTATCAGTGGTTGACTTAGGGAAATTTTCCCAAAAGTCATCCACTGATGCCCCTTTTTCTTGGTACTGGGGACTTCTTCCTTCAGTAGGGTTGACCAATTTTAGTGAACCAGTGAAAGCTGGAAACACCCTGGTTCCCATAGAAGAAATTGCCTTCAAGGGAGTCTCACTTATGAAACTACTGCCCAAGTGTAAACTAGTGGGTTCAACACTTGTAGTAGCTGCTCCTCTTAAACTACTGACAGGAAGTACTTGTACTTCCTGCAGTGTAACCTCCTCAACTATTGGTGGGCTAACAGTGATTGGAACACCAGACTCAATCACTTTCTGTGGCATATTCTCAGTAACAGGTGATTGAGAAGAACTGATTTGTGTCTGGGCCAGATCAACCGCATCCAATAGAGGTAAAATGGTGGGTGGTATTTGTGCAGTGAGGATAGAAGTGGAAAGAGAATTTACCCTGGGCAGTGGGCTGTGGATGATAGAATCAAGTGATTCTAAAGCATCATAATTTGGTGTCCCTGTTCTTACAACCTGTTCTTTTTTAGAAGAAGCTGGAGGAGTTTGAGGCTCAGGTTGAGATCTTTCTTCCAACTACTATGAGGAAGTAGCAGCAGTGGTTATTGGTGACTTTTGTGTTGTCACTGGTAGTTGCTCTAGGATCTCATCTTCCAGAGTTACCTTTGTTTTAGGTTTGGGGGGCTTTTTAGATTTTTTCTGTTTTGGTCTTTTGGTGGTTTTAGGTGGAGGTTTCACAGCAGTTGTTTTGCTGCTGTGATCACCTTGAGCAGTGGGCTCAACAGCAGGTGCCTGAGGAGCAGTGGTAGCTGCTGAAGTCTGCTCAGGAACCTCTGTTTGTGTTTTGGAAAGTTTTGACAGCCTTGTAAAGGTTTCAGAGGTTAGGCTGTTTATTGAAAAAGGACTGCCTTGGATAAGCACATGGGCATTATCCTTCGAAAACTTCTTATTAAAATAGTAACTTAAAAACCTTGAAAATAGCAAAAATGCCTTTTTATTAACATTTGTAACAAGATAATTGAAGATCTCCTGGGAATACTTAATATTTTCTCCATGTAAAATAGCATAACCCAGGTATTGAATCTTCAATGGGATTTCATTGAAAGCAGTGGTCTTGTTTGAGACACACATTAGGAGGGTATGAAACAAAAACCTTGTAGCAGGTGGAAAACTGCCCTTTTGTAAAGTGTCTTTTTTGCATTTCATCTTCATACCCCCTTTCAATGAAATCCGTTTGATACTTTGTTTTAGGGAAATAAGTTTTACCTTGAAGATCAATGAGTTCAAACAGTTCGGAGATGGTTTGTGGTGTAATGGTGACTGAAATACCCTTTATCGAAGAATTGATGGCTAAGGGCTTTTTATCCTTAGTTTCTAACTTAGCATTTTTCCAGAATTCTTGTTGGGTTTCCATGAAGATCGGAGCATCACAGGTTAACAAAGTTTTATACTTTGAGGACGAGAGAGCATCAATGACAGAGTTGAAGGTTTCAGTAGCTTGGTTTTTCAAGTAAGGCCAAGTAATTATGTGGGGGTTTGAGTGGAAGAGCCATTGTGATTTGAAGGTGTGTGCGAGAGGAAGAAGACGATGAAGAAAATGAGTGATTTTGAGAAAAATGGATGGTAACTGCTTTGAGAAAGGAATTTTGAATTCGATTCGACAGTGAAAACCCTGTTTGGGGTTTTGATCAGGGTTTTATAAAGGGAAAAAGTGAATGCTGACGTGACAGCGGTTACAAAGATCTGACCGCTATGTAATGTCCACGTGCCAACCCCTGATGAGTAACGGAAGACAGTTGTTTGTGGAAACCACTGATGGAGCAATATGTGTGGATGTACAGCTTGCAGCAGCTATATACTCTGCCTCAGCAGTGGATGTTGAAATAGCTGCTTGCTTTTTGCTTTGCCAAGACACTAAGTAATTGCCTAGGAATTGGCACCCTCCTGAAGTGGACTTCCTTGTTGTGTTACATCCAGCAAAGTCACTGTCTGAGAAACCTAAAAGCTTGATATTTCCATCAGCTGGATACCAGATACCAAGTGTGGGAGCACCTTTTAGGTATCTGAATATCCTTTTTACAGCAATAAGGTTAGACTTTCTAGGGGCTGATTGGGATCTTGCACAAACACATGTTGCAAACATGATGTCTGGCCTAGATGCAGTTAGGTACAATAAAGACCCAATCATGCTTCTATAAAGAGTTTGATCAACCAAATCATCATTTTCATCAGACATGACTATTTTTGTGGTTGCAATGGGTGTACTACATGGCTTGCAATCATCCATCTCAAATTTCTTTAAAAGTTCTTTGGCATATTTGCCTTGATGGATGAAAGTACCATTTTGCAGTTGCCTTACTTGGAGACCAAGAAAGCACTGGAGTTCACCCATTGCACTCATCTCAAACTCAGCTGTCATGAGTTGTCTGAACTTTTCACACATTTTAGAACATGTGCTTCCAAAAATGATGTCATCCACATAAATGTTAGGATCTGAGTTTCTTATGATTGTGTTTTTGTTTGATAATTAAGAAAATGAAAGAGTAATTGCAGCGGAATAAAATGGAAACAAACTTTCACACACAATCAAACAGGAGAATTGCTTTCAAACAAACATGTTTATCATTGAACCGAATGATTAAATTTATTTCAATCTTCAATTACAATATGCATGCATGTATTACAATATCCCCCTCAGCCTGAGCTCACAGAGTTTGTTCGTACAGGAAGACAAGTGATGAAATAGCTAATAGAACAGTACAGGGTACTGTTCTATTTATAGGCACGAGCAAACCACTGTGGCATCTTTGCTGATGTCATCAATGATAGTGACATCTAACCTCCTAACAAACTCAAACTACTGACCTATTACATCCACTGATTACAAACTACTGATTACAAGTAATAAAGGAAATAAAGGAAATAAACAAAATAACTGATCCTTCATTCCACTGCTTAGGCTCCAGCAGTGCTTTAGTCTTCAGCAGCACTTGAGACATAATCAGTTGATTGAGCATCAGCACTTTGGTCTTCATCAGTCTTTTGAGTCAGCAGCAGTTAGGAAGGGCAGTACTTTGATTCCATCAGATGTTATAGCCACTATCAAGGGGAGAAATTGAATACAAACATCTACTTATTCTGGATCCACTGTTCTGATCCAGTTTTGGCTTTAATCAACTGTTCCTTTGTAGGGTTCAATCCCAACAGGTGTGCACGGTTCGGTTCGGTTCGGTTCGGTTATTAGCATTATCCGTAACCGTAACCGAAGTCATCGGTTAATCGGTTCGGTTAATTCGGTTAATTTATCGGTTCGGTTCGGTTAATAAGCAATTCAAACAAGGGCTAATTTTTTGCTTAGAAATACATGTAATGGAGGTATAAATATATGAAATAGATGTATAAATTCATGAAATGGATGTATAAATAAATGAAATGGAGGTATAAATGCATGAATAGATGCTTAAATACATAAAACGGAGGTATAAATAAATGAAATGAAGGTATAAATAAATGAAATGAAGGCATAAATAAATGAAGTAGAGGTATTATTACATGAAATGAAAGTATCACTACAAAAAAATGTAATTTAGTGGCACACACTTTTAGTGGTATTTAACTTTTGTGCCACTAATATATATTTTTAGTGGCACTTAATGTATGCCAAATATGCTTAGCAACCATTTTTAGTGACATTTATATTTGTGCCACTAATTTTATGTTTTAATGGCAATTTACATATGTCACTAAAAAGTTTCCCTCCTTGAAACCCATGAAATATTCTAATTTCCCTCTAATTGTTTTCACCTCTAAATTTCTTTTCCCTCCCTAACTTGATTATAAGCCCTAACCGTGTCTCCCACTCCCCTTAAATCCCCCACAACTCCACCCCCAAATCTAATGGTTTTCTTCTCATGCTCCTTCTATGAATCTTGATAATTCCAAATCTTTAAACCACCACCTCACCACATATTGAGAAGGCTATTTCATGCTTGTTCAGTAGCCCCTTCATTATCGTTCAACAACCCGTATGGATGTTAGGTTCAAGAGGTAATATTGTTATGAACAACCCCTATATTGTTATATCTGATTTGGTGCCCTAATTTATAAAGTTTTTTTTATTTGTGTGTGGGATAGAAGCACTTGAAATCATCATCATCATCATCATCAAAAGCGATGTCTCTTGGCACACTAAATCGACCCCTATTCTATCAGTGGCTTCTATTATCGAATCTGTGTGGATGGTACAATTATATTTCTTTTTCGTCTATATATGATGAACAACTATGTTTTTCTTGTTCATTTTCTCAATATTTGGTCGAATTCATAATTTCTTGTACTGATTTTACCATGTATGGGAATAGTTATTGTTCGATTTGAATTTCATGATTAATAGTTTTTTCGTCTAAAAGGAGAGTCTAGTTGAACCGAGCTTAAGCTTATATGAATTCGACTTAAATCTGACTTAACATTATATGCAGAGTTACGACGCCAGCGGCACTTAATGCACGTACACATCTCTTAGTTTATGTAAGGAAGAAAATGTGAAATTTATACATGTAATTATCCTACAATTTGATATTTTGATTCATGATCAACGAGATTTCACTAGGTTTAAAGGGGGTGTGAACCAGCCATTCTAAATAAATAAAACTAGAATTACGACCCGCCGCAATGCGGCGGGGATTCTTTAGTTATAACTAAGTTGATTTATGACGCACACGTTATGTTGAACCTGTCAAACAGGAAAAAAATAGACGATGTAAAAACGTTCACCCACACACGTATGTTGCGTCGTGTTAACTCGCAAAATTTAGACCGAAACGTGAAAACGCTAAACCAAAGACGCACGTTGCGATGTTTTAAGTCACAAAATTTAGAACGAAGCATAAAGCGAAAAATTTGCGAAAAATGAAAGCTATAAAGGACCAAAGTTGAAAGTAAAAAAAGTTGTGATGATAGATTGCAAAAGATAAAAGGTTTAATGTTAAAAGTAAAAAAAACAAATAGTTTTGGGTTAAAAGTAATTTATGAAATACTTTTGGATGAAAAGTAAAAAAAAATCATTTTTTTTTAAAACCCCCAAAGCCAAAGTTACAACAACCATATGCATAACTATTTTTTCTTTGAAAAACCACCAAAGCGAAGATTACAACACATAAGTAAAAAAAATCAAAGTGATTAAATCGCAAAAGATGAAAACTTTTGAATTAGAAGTAAAAAAATCAAATTAATCAAAGGGGTTAAATTACCAAAGATTAAAACTTTAAACTTAAATTGTCAAAGATTAAAACTTTAGGGTTAAAAAGGAAAGAAAGATTAAAATTTTTTAACTTAAATTGTCAAAGATTAAAATTGTAGGGTAAATTCTCAAAGATTAAAACTTTAGGATTAAAAAGGAAACAAAGATTAGAAGTTTAAACTTAAATTGTCAAACATTAAAACTTTAAGGTTAAAAAGAAAAATTTCTATTTTTTTTTTTTTTTTTTGAAAGATTCCCAAAGCCAATTTTACAACTATCATATGCACAAATTAGTTGCTTATTAATAAGGTTTTAATTGTTATGTTAATAATACTTGTTTTTATCATCTTGATCATCACACATAATATAGTATTTTTTTTATTTTTGTTCTGATTTAATGCCATATCAATTAGAAGTACTTAATTGATTGAGAAGATGACGGTCAAAGTCAAAATATGTGGCTCCTGTGGATGAAATAGATCTAGATAAAACAATATATGCTTCTGCATTTTTGTCATTTTTATATTATGAATTTAAGTGCAATATCTAGGGTGAAGCTTTTATTTTAAAGTTGATAGACCGATCAAGTATTGACTTTGTTTTAACTAAAAATGTTAAAGGACTTTGGAAAAAAGTATGCTTAGCCCAGTGAAAGTATGATATAATCACTTTGTTAAAGTATACACAGTTTAAAGTTTTATAAAATAAGGATGCTTTAGACCAAAACTAAATCCATTGGTATTACAATAAACAGACTGTTTCATTTACCTTGGAGACGGGTAGTATGGTGTTACCAAGGGTTATGGAATAGTAGATGCCTCTTTGTTGGTTCGTTTTTGTTTTTATCGTTTATTTAGTCCATAGCTTATTTTCACGTACATTCATTCCTCCATGACATAATACATAACAATTTTGTGCCTTTTACTTATTTCCGGGCTAGTTTAGATCATGGTGAAAATCCACTTCTTATGTTACAAAAATGAAAGGATGTAAAAAAGTTGTAGGAAAGCAGGCTCAGGTGTGTTTAGAAAACAGAGCACGAGGATTATCTGCCATGGCTGCATATCCAGAGGATTAGTTATGACCTGAACCATGATGTCTGAACCATGTTGTTGACATTTTCATTGAAAGAGGAGTTCTGTAAGTTTTTTTTTTTGGTATTTCTACCATTGTGTATATTTCTGTTTTGTTGAGTATTTAATTTGATGTGTGTGTTCTCACAGATGGTCATACAATTTTTTTGTATTCTACAACATGAAGGTTAAGCGTGTCGTTACTTTTTGTTTTAGTTGTTTAAGGTGATTAGGCAAACACACTTTTATGAAATGTTGTAGATAATTTCAGGTGCTAGTATGTTAGAAATTTATAACTTAGAGGTTGCTTCATGGGCAGATTCGTTAATGGGTCAAAACTGGTCAAATTTGACATGGTTTATTTTTTTAGTACGGGTTGAAGGGACCAGCTTGGTTTGACACATGAACACTTGTTTCTCTATTTTGTATATATTTTATAAGAAAATGATGCCTTGATACTAACTAGAAAACATTATTTTTACCACATAATCTATATTTTAAGTAAAACTGTGTTGTTTGACCCAAATGAGATTCTACATCAAAGGACTTAACATTGGGACTACTTTATTAAGAGTGTTGATTCTGGACATGAAATTAAAATAAAATGGTTTGCAAAAGTTAGTTGACGCCCTAACATGTTTAATAAACAAAACTTGTTTGGTTGGGTTGTCATTAACTACGATATTATGACAAAAAAATATTAGATAAAAATAACTACATTGCCTAATTAAGCATACCCTGCAGGTTAGGGTTGAGTTTATGTTTCTTATTAACTAAATGGCTGGTTAGTCAGCCTATGCAAATTGCCACCACTCTATATATGTTGAAAATTAATTAATTTTTGTTTGCAGCAAATTGGTGAGTGAAGGGGACAGATATTGCTACGAGGAAGATGGTGCAATATTTGATGAGGTAGACATGCGATCAAAGTGGAAAAATGATATCCATACCATGTTAATATTATATTTTATGTGCTTGATATGTAAGTGATTATATGTGTAGGCCAGTGTGAACAAGCTTGCAGATCTAGTAGGAATTACTCTAGATTCAAAAGAGCACAATGTGCAATTAGAAAGCAAAGATGGTTCTCCAAAAATTGTGAATGATAGTGTAACTGTACCTAAAGAGGTACATTAATTTAGCTTTTTCTAAAAGTGTTAGGGTGATTTACTAAATTAATTTTAGAGAAGTTTGAATCTTAAAGGGTAAACATTTGATGATAAACTTGTGTCTACAATTGAAACAGGACAAGTTGGTCCTCATGTTGCATGTTGCTGTCAGGTTAGGTTTAAATTTTCAAGTGGCTCTCTTATATGTTACACGTAATATTGTTGCGTCTTTAAGAATCCCAAATCCGACGATTCACATGCTTCTTTGTTATGTATGTTGTGATTATAAATGGAAAGATGGACGGTTTGGGGAATTTTTTGCAAAAATAAGTGGTTTAGAGAAAAAAAGAGTGGCTTTAGGTGATCCAGGATTTTTGTTGCAAATCTAGGTAGGTCGCCATATGAAACAGCGATCTTCTACTCAATTTCTGTCAAAAACCCGCAAAAGCTGCAATCCCCTAGAAGATAGCTGTTTGAAACAGCAATGTTATATAACGTCGCTGTTTGAAACAGCAACCTTATGAAGGTCGCTGTTTGGTTCCGAAATCTTACCAAAGATTGTTGTTTGAAAGAGAAATGTTATAAAAGATCGCTGTTATATGCTGCATTGTTAAATAAGGTTGCTGTTTGAAAGAGAAATCTTATATAAGGTCGCTGTATCATACTGCATTGTTAAATAAGGTTGTTGTTTGAAAGAGAAATGTTATATAAGGTTGTTGCATTGTTATAAAAACAATATTAAATTCTTTTTGTCTTATTATGTTTTTAATATTTTAATGTCAAAAGGGTATTTTAGTAAATAGGGATGGCTAAATGCACCCCTTTTTTTACTATTCATATCCCCTTTCTAAAAATATAGTTTAAAAATTGTAAAATTTCACCTCTTTATACAATTCAAATATTGTTTTTGAAGACTTTTTCTCTAACTCGTATTTTATTATATTTCTATTAAATATTATTACAAATTAATAAAAAAATATAATTTTTAAATAATAAAAAAGTTTCAGAACTTTGGTTTGATTTTATATTTTTGATTTATTTCATATTTTAGTTTTTCCATCTTTCTATTTCTAATTTATTAGTATTATTATATTAAAATACTTTTATAATATAATTAACAACTTTTATTTATTAAAAGTAATAAGATGAAAAAAGAAAATAAACGTTAACTAATATATTAGGTAGTAAAATGATTTGATCAAAGCATGTAATATCAATTAATAATCGATATAAGTTGAAATTTAATTATTGTGATGGTATATTATTGACTAATCAGAATCATTATCAACGAATTGACGTGGTGATTCTCAAATATATTTCTTTTCTTTTAACTCCAAAACTATATTAAGTTGGCTAACTTCAAAGCTTCATTGAAATTTTTGGGTATTATTTTTTTATACAAACTAAGTTCAAATACCCACTTCAAGCCGTTATGAACAAAAAACAAAAAAAAAAACAAAGATCTCTTTCAAACAGCAACCTTATTTAACAATGCAGTATGATACAGCGACCTTATATAAGATTTCTCTTTCAAACAGCAACCTTATTTAACAATGCAGTATGAAAAAACGATCTTTTATAACATTTCTCTTTCAAACAGCAATCTTCGGTAAGATTTCAGAACCAAACAGCGACCTTATATAACATTGCTGTTTCAAACAGCTATCTTCTAGGGGATTGCAGCTTTTGCAGGTTTTTGACAGAAATTGAGTAGAAGATCGTTGTTTCATATGGCGACCTACCTAGATTTGCAACAAAAATGCTAGATCACCTAAAGGCACTCTTTTTTTCTCTAAACCGCTTATTTTTGCAAAAAATTCGATGAACATGTCGTTTTTTAGTATGGGTTGGAGCGGGTAACAAGTCAAAATGAGTTTTGATGAACATGTCGTTTTTTAGTATGGGTTGGAGCGGGTCATTTGGGTGACCCACCAACACTTTTTGTGCATGTTTTTTAAATGTATTAATAAGGATTTAGTGTTTTTTTTATTAAAAGAAAGCAATATATTAAATGACGACACAGTCTTGGTTGGATCTCCTAATGTCAATAATAGGAGGTTACTTGGATTACAAATTTCGGTCCTATGAGGTAATTTATTTGTAATCACAATTTTTCATGAACTACATTTGAATTAATATTAGACTTTGCCAATCCAGATTGGAATACTTATTGAAGATAAAGAATCGGTGGAATCTTTCATGGGACGCTATCCATGGAAAACTGGAAAATTTTCCTCAAGTCTTCTCCTTTCACTTTGGTCTGAGCACCATGGATTTCATGATGCATAGGTTTGTTTATTTTGTTATAGTTACATTAATTAATAAAATGGATTAAAATGGATGATGGTTTAAATCATATGTTTCTCTTTCACTTTGCCCATAAAAAATGACTGATCTAGGGTTTTAGTCACCTTGGGCTACTCCCCTGTCACTTGTTACTGAATATACCCAGGCTGATCATTGACTTGGATAAACATAATCCCAAATGAAATAACCAAAGAAATAGTGTAATTAAATAATAATTCATGCCCTCTTAGAATCAACTGAATATATACTCTATATTAAGCTCTTGTGTGAGAACTAATGTAAATTTATCAACCAATATATTCATAACATCATTGGAACATAATCCTCAAATATTAAATCTCATAACTTATATAATTGTTCTATAGCAGTTTAACAGAAAGGAGACCAGAAGCATGATGTATTTAGTTTATCTCACCATATAATATCTTATTTATATAATTATAGCTTAAAGCTTGCAAGTTTTTTTTTTTTTTTTTTTGTAGTTGTGTATGTTGTACATTACTGATGCTTATATGGTTGATGATGGCAGACTTGACAGCATGTAAAACATGAAGGAACAGAGATAACCATATTCATGGCTTGCATGGAGCTAAGTCTTTGATAGTAAAATTTCTATCGGAAAGAACTTGTAAACATATGAAATATGTTTGACACTTATTACACAGTTGTTTACTAACATTTGGATTATGGTTCTGATTGAAATTATCAATGAATTTATGGTTTTATGATTCCTACGTTCAATAGTGTATTTTTATATTATATTGTAAATTAACGATTGTAAATTGATTTAATGTAATAAGATAAACATATGTAATGGCATTTAGTTTAATGTATATTTAACTAAAAATGGTTTTTATTGATACAAAATTTGTGCCCTGAAATAAAGTGCCACTAAAAGTAATATGGATATGTAATTAGGTTTAGTTTTTACTGGTACAAAATTTGTACCACAAAAACTCTTTTTTTATATTGTGGCAGAAAAAAAGTGCCACTAAAATGCTTTAGTGGCACTGCTTCTAGTGGCACTTTTTTTGTGTGCCGCTCATTCTTATATGGGTATTTAGCGGCACTTTTTGGACTTTTAATGGCATTTTTTGTATGCCACTAAATGGCAATTTATTTGTAACATGAAATACATGAAATAGAGGTATAAAAGCTAGAAATAAATAAAAAAAAATAAATGTTTCGGTTCGGTTCGGTTAATTTTGGTTAACCGATGGTAAAAAAATTATCCGTTAACCGACTTTCGGTTAATTCGGTTTCGGTTAATTTCGGTTCGGTTTTGTCGGTTTTCGGTTTGGTTTCGGTTAACGGTTCAGTTATTGCACACCCCTAGTTATTGGACATTTGTCACTCTATAAATCATTCTTACACTTCTTACAATTAGGAGTCTTTGTAGAATAACTTAACCCTATAATTAAGGCTACACGGTATGGTGATGGTCCTCCCTTGGAGGATGGTCCGCCACGTAAGCGACACATAGGATGTGCATGAGGATGGGGCAAAGAGGATGGAGGTGCGGAAATGGGAGGATGGACCTAAAATGTGTATGTATATATTGTATGTATAGAGGTGTGTGAGAGGGGGAGGAGTCATTTTTGTCATCTAGTGGATCATCCTCAACGTCCTAAACTCGACGCCAAGGACGACGACGCGGGGGGGGGGGGGGGCACGGTGTTTGGTTCGTCGCCGGTGCTGGACAGGTGGGGGACGCTCTCCATACCGTCTAGCCTAATAAGTCATTATCAAAGATAATGGAAATTAATTGTAATGAAGTCACCTTCAATCCCAACAAAATATTTCATAGATTCCGTTTCAACAAACACCTAGTTGGCATGTAATCTATTGGTAATTGGTTATAAATTATTTCTAAATCAATCAAATAAACTTGCACAAAGTTTGCTTGATGAAGTTAAGTTCATGCCACCATAACTGCAGTAACAATTAACAAATCAATCATCTTGTCCATGATTAAACCCTAAACCCTAACTAAATGACCTCAAGTCTCCAACACATGAGTCAAAGTGCTACACCTTGTTTATGTATCATCATTTAGACTTTTTGGGTGTCATTTAAGTGTGCAACTCGCCAAATAGATCAAATACAGCTTAAAAAATCCATCTATTAGCATTTGGGAACTACATGCACATGACACATAGAACGCGAATCTATGATACAACATGAACTTAATATGAAATTTACAGGTTTAGTCTAAATAAGTTCGGGCGGGTCAAACACGTGGACACATTTAGCTAAAGGAGTTCGTTCGGGTCAACCTGACGGGTTTGCAAGTTAACTCGTTCAATTTGCTTATTTAAAAAAAATTAAAGTGATTTGTGTTGTAACCTAAACTAATCAAATACGTCATGAAAAAACTTAAAAGATAAAAAGAAAAATGAGCATCATGCTTAACGTAATTATTTATAGATCGTGTCTTTTTTTCTAATTTTAGAGTATTAATATGTAAAACGATAAAATAAAAATTCATACTAAATGAATTGTGATTCTGTCAACCACATAAACTCATGTCATGTTCGATACATGTATGTGACATGATTTTTGGATTCGTGTCGTGTTCGACTAGCAACCTACAAACACTTTAAACACATCTACACACTTTGATACATAACCACACCAATACCAAGATTTTGGAAAACTGGAAAAGCAAGAACATGACATGTAGTGTTATGACCTCACAAGTGTGTTCTTTAGGGATCTTATTCTCAAAGTTAAACACACCAAACCTAACATTTCCTTTTATATGTTGTTTATAATTTAAAATAGTACCAAACAATAATCACAAAAGTGTTGATTTATTGGATACATTTGTATCAAAGTATTATTGTCAAGTAAAATTTTATGTCCATAGCTATTAAAATCACAATAATCACAAAAGAACGTGAACACTTGTTCGAAGGCACGACGGTACATTGAAGTAAATCCGTTCAGTTCAAGGATCGAACTAACGATCGCCGCCTACTCGCCTAGTCTCCCATCATCACCTAGTACCGCCGAAACTAATGGGGTGAAGCAGGAATCGAACCTGAGTCACTTGGAAACTCAGGTCTTTCCCTTACCACTCCACCACCAACTGATTGACAAAACAATACATTTTAATAGCAATTCTTGAATCTTCTAAATAAATATACCACAACCTATATCAAACATTATAGAGGATATAAACTCCTAACCTAGAATGAACAATACCTTATAAATATATCATTTTTTAACATATTGTAATTATGAAACCAATAATGTATTATCTATTACATAATTACCAAATATTTGGTTTGTGTCAAGACTTTACTGTAATCATTGTCACAGATTATAAGAATATTAAAAAGAAGCCACATGTCAAACTTGAAAAGGAATAGATGTACCGAAAAGGGAGGATTTGTGGTCACAAAGTTAAATGGCTAACTTTGAAAATGATAGAAAAAAAAGGACTAAACAACTACAATTTGGTCTTCCATCTTCATCTCATCTCTTCATAACCACTTCTAAAGTTCTACTTATACCTCATCCATCTACATTGTTTCCATTCATTCTATATGACATGTTCACTTTTTTACCCAACCTAATACTTCATTTTTCATAATTTGTCAAATAGTACACAAGTTTACAATGTTTGAGAGGACAAAAAAGTTCTTCAAGAAAAGCATTCAAACCTTCAAGTCCTACTTCTCAGAAGGCTATGAAAGGCTTCCAAAAGCACCATCATATAAGGGTCACCATAACACCGGTTACAATCTTGAGAACGTCTACTCTGAGTTTGTTAACGAGTGGGAAGCCACAGAGCAAGTCATGGCAATTTCATATGACAAGAATAAAAATAACTTGAACCACAAGAAACCACCGATGATGATCGGTTGCCATGAAGTTGACAAGAGAAAGCAAGAAAAACATGAAGACACGTCGTCAAGAGAAAGAGAAGAAAGGAAGTGTTTAGTGACAAAAAGGTTGAAGGAATTAGAAATATTGGATATGAATAATGTAGATCATGTTCTTGACATTCAAGAAGTACTCCACTTCTATTCTCGATTAACCTGCCCGACTTATTGTGAAATTGTCGAAAAGTATTTTACGGAGATGTACTCAGAAATCCTCTCTTTACCTCATCCTAGTAACTCAAGGCCAAGGAGAATGGCCATTCGAGTTTGAAAACATGTAATTATTCAAACTTGTGCAGCTAAAAGAATCTTCTAACGGATTCTTTTTTTTTCTAACGGATTTATCTTTTAACGTGTGCTTAGAAACTAAAACTAATGGAAATGACGTTAAAGATTGAATGTGGCGGCCTTTTCTTTTTCTATTCATTAATTTGTACAGTGTTTATATCACATTCTCAATGTAAGATTGCTCGGTTTGGCTAACTTGTAATATGTGTTTTATAAACTTTTGATTATTAGAACTATGATGTCAATATTAGATAATGTGGGGTACTATTTGGTAAGCCAGCATATTTAGAATTCAAACGTCCCTTTGAAGCGAAGGGACTAATTGTTGCAGGTGAAAAATAGCCTCACATAAGTTCCATTTAGACCCTTTTTCATATATAATTTTTCCCATTTGCAATATAAATTCATTTACAGACGCGAAAATTAATAGATTATAATAAAACTTTCATATATATATATTTGTGTGTGTGAAGAAATGAGTTTTAAATGGATCATGTGTTTTTTTGGGTTGGCAGGATGAACCCGAAATTTTTTCACGATCATGACATTAACTAGAAGTATTTTATTAGCATGTTTGAACGGGATACGAGTTTTTGGGTTGACACAAACACAACTTGTTTAACCCGATTTTTATATATTATTTTATTTTTCATATTACTACTCTAAAATTAAAAACTTATAAAACATGTATAAATATATAAAATAGTTACGTTTTAACTATACAATATTATGATGCTTATATATAGGCTTCGGTTCAGTTAAGAACCACCACAAGAACTCCTACTTTCCATGCAAGTTGGGCCACAATTTTTTGCACAAACTTAGATGAAAATATTATAAACACATCTGTAAAAACATAAAAAAAATTGTCGAGTCAATAGTTACGCCTGATGTAAGTTTTGTTATGGCGATGAAATTTTTTTACACCAGATGTAAATTTTTGCATTCGACATTTTTTTCTTTTTCTTTTTCTTTTTTTTGCTAAAACAGGTGATTTTTTTAGAGATTTTTGAGATTTTTTAAAAAAAAAAACCCTTTAGGAGGGCCTAGTTCTCATGGTTCTCACAACTTAAGGTGGTTCTCATTTTACTCTTTTCCTATATATATATATAGGTAGATGATCCTGTACATTAATCTAAAAGTGTGAGAAATATTGTGGTGATGACAAGTGTTCTAAATCTAAATTAATTCAAAAGGGTAAACAAGTAATTTTCTTATTGATTTAATTAATTGATAACCTTCCATAACCGTCACCCTTAATTATAGGAATACAAATTAAGAATTAATCGACGAATTTGTGTCATCTCGTTCAGAACTGTATAGTGTTATATGATGTTATATATTGTTTTTTGGTGGTATATAGTGTTATATGATGGATGTATAGTGTTGTATAGTGTTATATGGTGTTATATGGTATTATATGGTGTTATATAGTGTTATTTTAGAGTTATATAGTGTTATAGTGTTATATTTTTTGATAGCATGTCTATGATAGATGTATAGTGTTATATATTGTTATATAGTGTTATATGGTGTTATATGATGTTACATAGTGTTATACGGTGTTATATAGTGTTATATGATGGATTGCATAGTTTTATATATTTCTTGTAGCAGTTACATATTTTCTGGATTTTTTTAGAATGTCCGAATTTTTTTAATAAGTTTAAAATTGAATCGCTAGAATTTAGGATTGGATCGCTAGAATTTAGGAGAGGTTACCTAATTTGAAACATATACAAAGACACTATTACCCCTACAATTTTCAAATCAGTCCAAATATTAAAACACAATTTGTAATTTGGTCCCTATTGATCTCAACCATTAGATCAAAGATCTAATGGTTTAAAACACTTCCCACACTTCTCACACTTTTGAATTAATGTACATTATTCCTACCCTATATATATAGGGTCAGGATTTAGAGAAAAATGTGAAAAGTGTGAAAACAATGAGAACGGTTATGGATCGTCCGATCAAAAACAATCTATAGACTAGATTGGCGCGGTGGCGTTTTCGTAAGTAACACCAATTCTATTAAGTGGACGCGCTTCATTAAGGGTAAAAGGGTCTTTAGACTTCTCTACCCAAAACGTCAAACTCATGAATAAAACGCCATTACACGCCAAAACACATCTATATAAACAACATCTTAGACATTCTTTAAACACACCGAACCCCAAACGTCATATTTACTACTATATACCATTTATCTTAGAAACGCCAAAAAACCCAAACATCAAACACACCAAACTCAAAATGCCACATTTTACTATATACCAATCATCTTATAAAAACGCCAAAAAACACAAACATCAAAGATTCCAATCGGCGTTTCTTTTATATACACTATTTTCTCAGTAAAACGCCAAAAATAGCAAACATCGTTTCTTGTATATTCAATATTGTTCTACGCGAAGTTTCATAGAATGCATTCTTAGCTGAGGGGTGTAACTCAATAACATTTTGCTGCATGAGATGGACCAAATCTACAAGAAAAAGATGCTAATGTCAGACTTATGTCATTTTTTGTGCTTTGTTCTTGATGAATATTTGAATGGCATGAAGAGACAGATGACACTGATGAGTGTGTTGAAGATAAAGATAAAGATAAAGATGAACTTCAAACAAAAAACTCACGTCATTTTGTGCTTCTAAACAGCCACAAAAAAGCTACTTCAACAACAAAAAAAACAAAATGAAGCATAACAAAGTCAAACCGCCAGTGAAGATGTTTCAAAGAAGAAAGAGACTGGTGATAGTGAAGATTTGGAAGATGAATTGTTTCTATTTTTTTTAATTTTCTTTTTCAGTTGTTTGTTATGTATTTTTCAGCTAAGAACAAATACATTATTTTAATAAAACGCCACACAGACAAAATGTTTGTGAAACGCCATCATGTCATAAAACGCCCAAAACTCCCAAACTATAATAAAATTACTTTGTACAAGTATTATTAAAAACTCCAAAAAAAAGTATAAAACAAGGTACAAGAGAATCGAACAAAGTGCCATCTTTATCTAAACTACATTAAAAATACAAAACGCCAAAAACTACGTAACGCCATTAAAAAAAAACGCCAAACTTGAAAGATGGGACGTCTATCACCCTAAACTCGTAAAAGCTGAAAAAATAGTAAAATACACACAGTAACTAGAAAGACGGTTACTTTATTAATATCATTTATAATAATAAAATTCCGCCTAAACTACGCGCCAAAAACATCATATAAGAGAGACGTCTCTGCACAATCAATTGATCACACCCAAAAACAACGCCATGTTTCCTAGAAACCACTCACTTTAAAAACGCCAAAAAATAGTTAAAAACCACAGATGGGAAAACTCGTTTCTTCTATATTGAGTATTGTTCTGAATGAAGTTTCACTGAATGGATTCTTATCTGAGGTGAGTATCTCTATAAGCTTTTGCTGAGTGAGATGGACAAATATTCAAGAAAAAGACACTGATGACACTGATATATCATCATGTAAGCTTTGTTCTTGATGTATATATTGATGGCATGAAGGGATCAATACCAGTGTAAAAAATGTTATTTTGGACTCCATTATTATAATAGCATTCGAGCAGGCGTTGATCTTCAACATGTCACCAAACAAGAATATATCAAACCAAAATACATGATGCCACTAAAATAAGCTTCTTCTAAAGACGGACATTATGTAGGAAAATTGGCATCTAGCTAAGGTATTAAAAAAGGTTCAAACGCCAAAAGAAATTCAAGAAGAAGAGGCTGATGACAGTGAAGATTTGGATGAGAAATTCGATTAGCATTTTTAATTTTTTTTCATTTTATATTGTTTGTTATCTAATTATCTGTTGTTTATTATCTAATTCTCTACTAATAAAAAAATTGAGTATGAAACGGCAAAAACTACAAACACCAAAATGCCTAATAGTATGAAAACTGTGAGAACGGATGCTAGCAAAGCATGTTGTGGCTATATAAAACGCCAAAAAATGCCAAACAAAGTATTATTAGAAACAACACTAATTGACTAAACGCCATGAAAACAATGTATAAAACAACGTGTCATCTTTATCTAAACGCGATAAAAAACAAAACACCAAACCCTGGAAAAGTGGAAAGTGTTACAGCCTTAACAGATGAAACTGAACAAAACAGTAACTGCAAACAGTAAAATGAAGAGAGGAGAACATTATTGCTAAGCATTTATTATATTAAAAGCCACTACATGGGAAATTGAATTGATTTATCTTTTCAAAACGCCATAATTGTCTGTCACATTATAGGCCTACATCCTACATGGCACACCAATTGATAAAAAAAATACACATCAAGAAAATTACTGATGTTTTTTACCGCCAAAAACAAATATCTACCTGGCGCCAGAAAAGCTCATTATATAAGTACAACAGCAAAACAAAAGCTTTACACTCCACACATTCACTAAAAACGTCACATCTTGTCTAAAATGCCATATAATTTTAAAAAAATGGCACGTGTTATTGCATGGAGGTTTGAGAGGCCAGATGGACGTTTCGTCATTAGGTTCTCTGACAGGAGAAGGGTGAAAGTCAAAACAATCAAAGTCATACTTAGCATGGATGAATCCATTCAGAGGGATATTCTAGCCCGTGGGGTCCTAGTGGCCTACATTGTGAGAGGAATCGAAGGGTAACAAAAAGACTAGAGAGAAAATTTCCAGGAAATGATGATGATGATGATGATGTTGACGATACTGATCTACCAAAAGTTACCAGTTGGATTCTGGATGAACAAGCAAGAACGGTGAGCGTGAGCTTTTAACATGGGAGGGATTATTCATTTACATTGGATGAAGTGCTGAACACAGATAGACTACATCTTATCGAACAGCTCTGTGATTTAGCACCTTCGAACAATGCTAGATCCAGCTTTGTGAATACATTCAAGTATAGGATGGAACAAAGAAAAGACGAGATTATGGCATTATACGCCAATGAACAAGATGATGATGATGATGATGATGATGATGATGATGATGATGATGAGTCTGAGAAGAGTGATGAACAAAGCGATGGTTACAGCTCAAATGTAATACCATCCACAGAAGACTATTAGTTTTTGTTTGATTTCGTCTTAGCTGTACTCTTTTAAATTTCTAATGAATTTAAAAACGCCATGAACGCCAAGAAATTTACCTAGATAACCTATATAAACTGTTGAAATCTACAAAAAGCCTAATGAATTTGGGAAACACCATGGAGGAAAATAACTTATAATTACTAAATGATTTTATTCAATTTGGGGGCGCACATATAACGCCAAAATATTTACTATGCTCCTGATCTAAAGAAACAATAAAAACGCCAAGTATTTGTTAAACGCCAAAAAAATGGAGAGATGTTGTGAGACGCATTTAAAAAAAGAATATATAAGGACAAAAAGGCCCCTCTGCCCTTCACTATGTCGCGTGCCATGTGTTAGGCCAGGATCCATTCTCACACTTTAGGGGGTTTTCTCCTGATCCCGTACCTATATATATATATATATATTGGGTGGGGTTCTAGAGTGAACACTAGTGTATTTGCGAACTGAGTGAACAAATCCCGGCCATTGATTTACATCATTAAATCGTAAAATACACGAGTGTATTTTCATCATCAAATCCTGATCAAATCCTGCCCATGGATTTACACTTGTGTATTGATAATTAAGGGCTAGGATTAGTTCACACAGTTCATTATCAAGGGGGTTGTTTACAAATGAACCTAACCCTATATTATATATATATATATATATATATATATATATATATATATATATATATATATATATATATATATATATATATATATATATATATATATATATAATTTTAAAGGGAAAATACCATAAACAACAATATACTTTCTCATTTTTCTCATAAAAGTCCCTCAATAATTTTTTAGCGTGAAAAACAAACATACTTTCTGTTTTGTCTCACAAATCTCCCCACATTTTTTTAACACTAAAGTCTATTCACATGTTAAATTTGAACAAAATTATGACAAAATTTTAAAACATGCTACATGAAGTTATGTTCCAACCTAAGATATGCGTGAAAGTTCATAGGTCATTGCCATAATCGAAAACAGTCAAAAATGAAAAATCAAACCAAAAACAATTAAACCTAAACCGATTAGCCATAGTAGACCATATTTTATATTTAGTCGAATAAACCCAGTTATATGAATTCGTTGTATTGGGTTGAAACCGAAAACCAAACCAAATTTGAATGCGGTTTGTGATTCATTTTTAAGGTACTTAAACTTCGTTTAATTTGGTTCGATTTTTAGTTTAACCCAAAAAATTTCAAACCAAATAAAAGGAACCAAATCATAAATGAACGACAAAGAACCGATGGACATCTCTAACGGCTGCAAGTTGTTTAAATTATTTTTGTTATAATTTTGTTCAAATTTAACATGTGAAGGACTTTAATACTCAAAAAATTGTTGAGACACTTTTTTGAGACCAAACAGAAAGTATGTTGGATTTTCATATGCAAAAATATATTGAGGGACTTTTATGAGAAGATTTAAAACAATTTTTTTTATTATAAGAGTAAATAGGTTAAACAGATGAATCCATGAACCCAGCTTGAATCGAACATGACCCATGGCTTCGGGAAAACTTACTCGGCGGTAGATGTGGGCAGGATAACTCAAACACTGCCAGTGGTGGTCCATTTGGAGCTTAGGTCGCATCGCATTTGGGATAGCGAGTCGTATGGAATGCTCGTTTATGATGTCGGGTCACCAGATGAATATGGGTGTGGACCTTATGCCCCTTTTCTCCTTTTGGGCCTCAAATATCAGGTGGGCCAAATTGAACAATGTCCTAAGACTCAAATAGTCAAATATCGCTTTCCTGTTTGGGCCTCAATTGTCCTAATGGCTAAGACCCAAATTGATTAATGTCCTAAGATATTACCTATATAAATATTATAATTTATAAGCAATTATTTTGGTGTTTTCATAAATCTACCGACAAACATTGGCTTGCAATCAAACATTGGCTTGCAATCAAACATATTCTTCACATTAGATGTGTTACATATATATCCATATCCCTTAGCCATCCACTTTCTGGTGTTACACATGAACCATTTTTTAATTTGATTTGCATTTTATATGGGACATGGTTCCATTTCAAAGTCTTAATGTTTATAAGGCCGATGCAATCTATCAACTAGCCGATTACCTACATAAATTAGATTAGGCTTACTTTTTACCTTTTCAACGGCGTTTGAAACTATACCCAATACCCGAGTGAGCCTTCCTGAGACGGGATGTCAACCGTCTTACTGATTTGACAATCCAGGCCTGACTCACCAAATAACACCGTTAAGGAGGAAACCCACCAATGTGGAAACCCCCCCCCCCCCCCCCCCCAATCTTAAAGATTCCATGGTCTTACCATCAACCCATGCCATTGGACCATTAGGTGAATTGCGCTCACCTTTTATCTACAATTCAAGATTCATCATGTAGCTTTGGTGGTTTCACTTGTGGAGGGAATGTTAGAATATGTTACCTAATGAAAGTTGTTAAACCACGGGCAGAGGTAGTGTACAAGCAGGGGTCGCATGGGCTACCCCTCAACTCCGTCTCAGCAGTGTAAATATTTCTCTCAAATCCGTCTACGTAATGTACAAAAATGTTTTCCGGTTTTATACAAAGGATATCTCTGATCCAAAAAAAAATGATGATACCCCTAAATTTTTAGGCTAGATCTGGCACTGTGTTAAACGTCGGTTTGTTTTTTATATCCGGTATAACAGGGAAACATACAACAACATTTTTTTCTGTCTTCTTCGTGTTGTGTATCCATATGCTTAGATTGTAGTCTATTAACATTTGGAACACGTATTAGTGTTGGTTAGTTGCGATAGACGATAGTTATATAGTTTTGCTAGTGTGGCGGTGCTATAATAGTGTCATGTTACAAATACAAGCCTTTGTACTCTATTGTTGCTCATTGAAATTTGTTTAAAGACTCCTATCTCGTCCCACCAATCCTCCAATCTATCCCTCTTAAACTTGTTACTAGAGGTGTTCAATGGGCCAAGACCGGGCCGGCCCAATAGAACTCTAACCAAACCCAAAACCAATTTGCACAAAATCTGAGACCGAAGACTAAACCAGAAGTGCCTTGGTAAGTCTCGGTACTGTCATGCGGGTTGGAACTCCGGTCGGGGCAGACCGAATACTAGTGAGCTTGTGTTTTGTATATAGGAAGGAACTGCCATTAATTAGGCCTTTTGTATATGGGCCTGATGCTATTTGATCCAATCCAAATACACGAGGAATAATATTGGGCCAGTTTATATTACAGTTAAGTTGAATAAATTTAGTATATTGCAGTTAAGTTGAAACCTCATATACTATAGTCAATGAACAGATAACTTGCAACATTCATTATACTCGTATAATAATAAAACATATAAACTAAAACACAGTTTGTCCAAACCTTTTTTTAAAAAAAGGATGAAGTATAGTTACTCTTAAAAAAGTTAAAAGCGGACATCTAGTAAATATTAAAAATAAAACATGTACAATGACAAATAATGACTTTCAAAATTTTTGAAAGAGAGGGGGGTTCGAAAACGTATCCACTACTGAGCGAAAAGTTCGAGGGGTCGGCCGCCCCATCCGGCCCTACTTAAGCTTCGCCCATGGGTAAGATGTTGACAACCTTACCTGGAATAGAGAGACTGCTTCCAGTGAGACCCCTGGCTCGATAATAGCTTTGCATCAAGCCTTGGACATACGGCACATGACACTCAACAATCCGGACAAAGGTCGATTAGTGCATGTATCCCCGTGTTTTTCAACTATCAACGACACCACATAATGCGTTATTATAACCGTCCGCCTTTTTAACGTTATTTTCACGAAATTAGTAAAATAACATTAAAACTAATGCAATTTCACTTTTGCCCCTGGGGCCACGCATATTAGAGATAAAATAAGTTTGAATTATTTGTTTATTAGATAGGTTTATTTAGATTAGAGTTTGAGTTGGACTAGAAATAGTTTATGTTTAGTATAAATATAGGGTTATGTATTCAGTTTTATTTGTCGAGTTCAGTTTAATAATACAAAGAGTATGAGACAATTTAGTCTCCAAATCGTTTGTGTTTGGTTTTATATATTCGTGACTGGAAGTCTGGGATTATCCTTGATATACTTTTCTAATTTCGTCATGTACGATTGTACGAACTCTCCCGACCCATGTAAAATAAGCATCAAGAAACAAATTCTCACTTAACCGAAATTGTTCAAAATAATTTTTCTTTCCGAGAGTACTATTTCAATATTCAATCCCTTTGATACAAAACTATTAGCAGAATAAATTAAGCAATAATTTATGTGCATTATTTTGTATATTCTGTAAATATCTCTCCAGTTATAGGAGATATTGTTTCCTATTTTTCCGATTGTATCTTTGTATTTATACCCCTTTTGTGATCAATGATAATCATCAAATTATTAGAAAACTTACATGGTATTAGAGCGCCTCCGCTCTGAACCCTAACGCAGCAGCTCCTTTTTCTTTTCTGTTCGGGTTTCGACCCTACACTTTCAGCCGCCGGCCACCCTTGTGTTTTCTGTCTTTCTGCAGCCATGACTGACAAAGACACTGATACATCCAACACTGCCAAACCACCGGTCACTCTTCACCCGGTATACACAGTCACTGACATCCAGAAGAAAGTACGCATTCTGGATGGTACTAAGGTCACGTATTCTGCGTGGGTGAAGCTTTTTAACCTTCATGCACGCGGGTACGAGGTCCTTGATCACATCACATCTGAACCACCGACTAAAGACGAACCGTCTTACGCACAATGGATGAAGATTGATGCTATTGTCCTACAGTGGATTTACAGCACGTTGTCTGAAGAATACTTGCTTCGGGTTCTTGAAGAACCCTCAACCGCACTCCAAGCCTGGAACCGGGTCAAAGCAATTTTTCACAACAACAAAGGACCACGTTGTGCAGCCTTATAAACCCGGTTCGTCAACCTAAAACTCAGTTCCATGCCTTCCTTGGAAGCCTACTGTCAAACCCTTCGGGATTTGGCAACCCAACTTGCCGATGTTGACAGCCCCGTGAACGAGCAAGCATTAGTTTTACAACTTGTTCGTGGTTTGCCTCGTGAATATGACACCATTGCTACCATCATTAACCGGGAACTCCCGTCCTGGAACGAAGCCTGTGAAATGCTCCGTGGAGACATGGAACGTCAAGCCGCGCGTGACGGACCACCTCCTGCTGCTGACCCAGAGGCACATGCTGCTGTGAACCCAAATCCTCACCGTGACAACCCTCACTCAACCCGTGACAACCCTCACCCTAACCGTGATAACTAGGGGTGTAAACGGACCGGACCGGACCGGACGGGACCATGTTCATGTTCGTCCGCTAAGGTTTTACCGGACAAACGGACGGTTCGCGGACAGAGGACCGAACGAGTTTTCTTGTTCGTGTTCGTTCATTAAGGATATGAATTTGTTCATGTCCGTTTGTGTTCGTTCGTTAAGATCCTTAACGGACACAAACGAACTGGTTCACGGACGTTAACAAACGAATTGTTCATGAACATAAACGAACAGTATAAACGAACGGTTCATGAACACAAAACAAACAAATATTAATGTAATTAAAACAACAGAATATATAAAAAAAAGAAAAGATAATATAATTTAAATAGAATATATAAAAAAATTATTCTTTAATGAATAATATAAACAAACAAACATGGACGAACGTAAACGAACGAACATAAACGAACGTAATCGAACGAACGTTCGCGGACACATTATCGAACGTTCACGAACATAAATGAACGAACGAGACCTTTGTTCATGTTCGTCCGCTAAGCTTATCGGACGAAAATTTTTGTTCATGTTCGTCCGCTAAGCTAAACGAACGAACACGAACGAACTTCCCGCCGAACGGTTCATGAACTTTTCGTTGAACGTTCAGTTCGTTTACAGCCCTAGTGATAACCCTAACCCTCGCCGTGAAACTTCCAATTCCAACTGGAATGGTCAGCCTCGGAGAGGGCCTCGCCGTGACAACCACCAGCCCAGAAACCCAAACCAGAACCGGTCAGGGTCTGGCACCCGTAACCGTAACCAGCAGCGTCCATCCTGGAACCCTACCTCCTACCCTCCTATGCCGCCATCCTTCTGGCCGAACTCATACTGGCCCACCCCACCGCCACCATGCCCGTACCCCACTCAACCTGGTTGGGTTTCCCCCTAGAACCCCGCACAGCAGCAGCAGCAATAACCTCCCACATCTGACCAGTCCACTTCACAGGCTCACATCACTGATGTCAACCCACTCGAACCCACTAAACTAGCTGAAGCCTTCAACACCATGGCGGTAGGATCCGACAGCCATGGTTGGTTCATGGATACTGGTGCCTCTGATCACCTCACTCGGGACTCAGGTATGATTTCTCACTCTTGTGATAATTCTATTAAAAATGTGTTGGTTGGAAATGGACACCATTTACCAGTTGTTGGATCGGGACATACTACCCTACCCTCCACCTCAAAACCACTCCAACTTAAACACATCCTACATACCCCTAATATCATTAAGAACCTAATTTCTGTTAGAAAATTTACCCGTGATAATTGGGTATCGGTTGATTTTGATCCTTTTGGTTTTTCTGTAAAGGATTATCCGAGTGGGACGATTTTGAGTCGACACAACAGTACCAGTAATCTTTATCCACTTACCGGCGTTCAACCACCTGATGCAACCGCTTTTGTTTCCACCAGTTCTCAAGGCTCTTGGCACGACCGTCTAGGACATCCTGGTTTACATGTTCTAGATTTTTTAAATTCCAATAAGTTTATTTCATGTAATAAACAAAGTCGTTCTGTTTTTTGTGATTCCTGTCAGATTGCTAAACACAAGCGTTTACCTTTTAATTTATCTACTACTTGCACCATGTGTCCTTTTGATATTGTTCACTGTGATCTGTGGACTTCTCCTATACTTAGCAAACAGGGTTACAAATATTATTTAATTATAATAGATGACTTTACTCACTTCACGTGGGTATTCCCATTGAAATTTAAATCCGAGACATATTCTAAATTCACTCAATTTTATAAATTCATCTCCACCCAGTTTCATCACCAAATTAAAAAATTTCAGTGCGACATGGGTGGGGAGTTTGATAACACACAATTCAAAACCTTTGCTAATAACCATGGGCTACAATTTCGTTTCTCCTGCCCACACACATCCCAACAAAATGGGACAGCCGAACGCATGATTCGTCGTCTAAACGAAATCATGCTATCCCTTCTCACACGTGCCTCCTTACCACCTCACTATTGGGTGGAAGCTCTTCACACCTCTGTTTACCTCCACAATATCCTCCCATGCAAACCTATTGGTTTTCGAACCCCGACCGCCGCCCTTTACCTCAAAAATCCAGATTATGCACACTTCGCGTGTTTGGTTGTGCTTGTTACCCTAACCAATCCGACACACGCCCTCACAAGCTTGCTCCCAGATCCTCACCTTGTGTCTTCCTCGGGTACCCCGTTGATCATCGAGGGTACCGGTGCCTTGACATGTCCACTGGTAAAATCATTCTTTCCCGTCACGTTACCTTCAATGAACTTGCATTCCCTTTTTCCCAAACCTTCAAACCACAACCCACCTCATATATTTTCTTGGAGTCAGACCCGTCTCCCATTCTATTTGACCAACCTATAGCCTCAACTCAAAACCCACCTACTTCCGCACCACTCTCCAGCCCTATACCACTAGCTACACCCTTTTCTACTGAACCAAACAGCCCTATACCACCTGCGGCCCCGACTCCCCACCCGATGTCACACCCCTCTCCAGCCCAACAACCCACCATTACCAACCGGTCCCAACCCAAACTCACATACTCTAGACGCCTACCACGGCCCAACACCCAAGCCACAAACACGACCCAACCCCCACCTACCATACCCACACCTACACCTCCGGCTACTTCGGCCACATCCAGAGCCACCCACTCATCACACCCCATGATTACCAGGTCTCGTGACGGTACCTCTAAACCAAAAGGCACCCTTTAATTTAAATGTTGAAACCATATCACCTTTACCTAAGTCCCACATTGATGCCCAGTCCGATCCACACTGGTCCGATGCCATGAAAACTGAATTCACTGCTTTAATAGTAAATCACACGTGGGATCTTGTGCCTCGGCCTCCCGACGCCCACATTATTAGATGCATGTGGTTATTTCGCCATAAGTTTCATGCTAACGGTACCTTGGAACGCTACAAGGCTCGGCTCGTGGTTAACGGTAAGTCACAGCATGTTGGTGTAGACTGTGACGAAACTTTCAGTCTCGTTGTCAAGCCTACTACCATCCGCACTGTTCTAAGTCTGGCTGTCTCTCGGTCTTGGCCCATTCATCAGTTGGATGTCAAAAATGCCTTTTTGCCTGAGGATCTAAACGAGACAGTATATATGTTTCAACCACCCGGGTTTGTTGATGCACGTAACCCTAAGCATGTGTGTAGGTTGAAGAAGTCTTTATATGGGCTCAAGCAGGCGCCTAGGGCGTGGTACCATCGGTTTGCCACTTATATTCTCCGATGTGGGTTTCGCACATCTACATCCGACAGTTCACTATTTATTTATAAACAGGGCAACGACATGGCCTACCTCTTGTTATATGTGGATGATATCATCCTCACTGCCTCTAGTGATCGTCTCTTACACCATTTTATCAAGGCTATGTCACAAGAATTTTCCATGACTGATCTTGGCAGATTACACCACTTCTTGGGTATTGAAGTTCAACACCAGAATGGAGGTCTCTTCCTTTCCCAGCGCTCTTATATACAGGACATCTTAAGTAGGGCAAAGATGGAAAACTGCAAACCTTGTCATACGCCAACTGACATTAATTCAAAACTTAGTGCTTCAGCTGGCAACCTCCTTCCTGATGGCACCTTGTACCGTAGTCTTGCGGGTGCTTTGCAATACCTTACTTTCACCCGCCCTGACATTTCGTATGCAGTTCAGCAGATCTGCTTGTTTATGCATGCCCCAAGGGAGCCTCACTTCGCATTCCTTAAACGTATTCTACGCTACCTTAAAGGCACAGCTGATCACGGGTTACATTTACTCCCCTCCAAGTCAGTTCGAATGACCGCGTACTCTGATGCTGACTGAGGGGTTGTCCAGATACGAGAGGATCAACATCTGGTTATTGCGTGTTTCTTGGGGACAACTTAATCTCTTGGTCTTCCAAGCGTCAATCTACTATTTCACACTCTAGTGCTGAAGCGGAATATCGCGGCGTCGCCAACACCACAGCTGAGCTCTCCTGGATTCGTAATCTTCTCCTCGAACTGCATTTACCGGTCAGACAGGCCTCCATCATTTACTATGACAACATTTCTGCCATTTACTTGTCTCACAATCCGGTTCAGCACCAACGCACCAAGCATGTGGAAATTGACATTCATTTTGTGCGCGAAAAAGTTCGTCTTGGTGCAGTTCGTGTTCTACATGTTCCTACAGAGTACCAGTATGCAGACATATTCACTAAAGGCTTACCGCGTATTCTATTTAACCGCTTGAAGTCCAGTCTTTGCATTCGGCTGGCTACTGCTTCACCTACGGGGGTCTATTAGCGGAATAAATTAAGCAATAATTTATGTGCATTATTTTGTATATTCTGTAAATATCTCTCCAGTTATAGGAGATATTGTTTCCTATTTTTCCGATTGTATCTTTGTATTTATACCCCTTTTGTGATCAATGATAATCATCAAATTATTAGAAAACTTACAAAAACCTCGTGTTCGCCAAATTATGATTTAAATTCACTTTCGAAATCGTTTTTCCATGTTCTCTACCATCTTATTGGCTTCTTCCTATTTTGTTCCCTTCATTTTTGTTCATATGCAAGTTCTCATACAACCATAGTATATGAAGCTTCATACACAAATATAATATAAAAGCAAATTCGTATTCTTTTTCCTCTCAAATATTTTCAAACTCGAAACGCGGATTTAATTATGTTATGTGTGTTATTTGTGTGATTATTTGGGAATGTTATGTGTTTACCGAAAACCAACGCTTATACGCTCAAACGCTCACTCGCAACTCGATTAAACGCAACGCAATGCTTAACAACTGAAACGAAAGTTGGAAAACTAACAAACTCAACACGGCAGTCCAAATGGACATCCGACCGGATGACCATTCGACCGGATGGCCATTTGTCTGCACAAGCCATCCGACAACTACCATCTCATAACCGACTTAAACCTTCGCCCTCTCTCTATAAATACTAGGCGTACGCCCTCATTCTCTGATTTGACACTTCCATCCGCTCACACGCTCTCAATCGCGAATCAAGACTATTTTGTAAGCTTTTCTCTTCGAAGCTTGTACAATCTTCATCTCTAATCTCTTCTACATCATCTTCTTCATCAAAATCACACACGAACACCAACTTTTTCCTCGAAATCGACTGATTTGGACCTCTTGAAGGTGGGTTTCACTCTTTTTGCTAAGGCAAACTGTTGTGGAAGCATCATTTAATCAAGATTGGTTCTAGATCTAAAGGATTTGACACTTTTAACTTCAATTTTCTACACAAAATGGATGGAATCTGGACTCAATCAGATTCTCTACTCGTCCCTTAGTCGAGAGCCGGCTTGAAAACGGATTTCCACCGAAGAGATGGACCGATTAACGGGTCAGACATGAAACTTCATCAAGAACATCACATTTGTCCGAATGGGCTGAGACCATCCGACCGAATGCACTGGACTTAGTTTTTTTCCGTTGTTTGACACGTCATCACGCCGTCACCGTTAAATCAAAACTTTTTACCTGGAAAATTTTACGAAAACTTCAATTGCAATCACAGTCCACTCGAATGGCCATCCGTCTGGATGACCATCTGCTCGGATGACCTGACACTTATACTATCTATTGTTTAAACACTTTTAATGAAACTTCGAATTTTAACAATTTCGCAAACAATCACATCTCATTCGAATGGCCATCCGTTCGAATGGCTACCGCTCGGATGACCATCCGCTTGGATGGGACCCATCCGTTTGGATCACCAGTCGAACACTTAACCATCCGAGATTTTGTTTACGCACTGTTCAACACTCTGCTCAAAGACTTATGCTTCTGTACACAGGCTAACTCAATGCGCTCCATTCAATCCAATCCAGATTATGTTTACTAGCTAAACACACAATGTGAGTATACTTGAACCCATTTTCATTTAACGCACTTTTGGGTGTTACACACGTTCTATATCAAAACACAACACATAACGCAAACACTTTTAAACGCTAACCGCTCCCGCATGCTATACGTGATTTGTTGAATGCTTGTTACTATGCTAGACAGTGTTACACTAGACCACCTCTAGCAACGATAGTACTATAGTTTGGACTCAGCATCTGTTGTGACTGGGGTTGCTAGGGATCACATTACTTTACTTCACGTGTTCGCTTCGGTGAACATGTGTCACGCATACTCTACAACACAGTCTCGTGGTTAGGTTGTAATCATTGTTGATAGTTACTTGCTTCGCCCGTTACGTATTACATGCTGGTATGCGTAAAAGCTTTTCATACTATATGTTATGCAAACTTGTGTACTCACCTTTACTTTATGTATTGACTATATTTTAACGTATGTGATGGGTTGATTTGGATGTTATGCTGGAAATCAATATAGGCAGTCTAGAAACTCATCTAATAGAAATCTAGGTTGTCGGACTTGTTTTGCTGTTGAGAACTCGCTGTCTGTAATAATTGTTTGTTGAATATTTGTTCGTTAGTATGGGATGATGAACCTTTAAAATATTGGTAATGAATAGTTATTATGGATTCTCTTGAGCAATCTGGTTCGTCTAGTGTCGCGCCTCGATGATTCCACCATCGGTTGGGGTGTGACATTATGCCTTAAGGATAGACAATGCAATTACGAAAATGACAAAATCATAGTATTCGATAAACAATGCAACTACATAAATGACATAATCATAATATTCGAATGAGTTACATACCGTAATAACTAATAAACTTAAAGTGATGGTCATCTTTTTTCAACAATTTAGCTAAAATGAATATTAATACACATAACATCATAATAGAATGGGTTATTGGATTTTATCACCTCTAACTATTGGCTATTGGCCGCTGCCACCTCCAACTATCATTTTGACGTCCGCCACCCTCAACTTAACACCTAGTGTGTTCTGTCACCATGTCGTTAACTGATCACTAACTTTTGATCATGTTACTATACTTTTGGGGTGTCCTAAGATCACTAAAACCTCCTAAGATCCCTATGACACCCCAAAAGTATAGTAACAAGATCAAAAGTTAGCAATCAGTCAATGACGTGGTGAGAGAACACACTAAATGTTAAGTTAGGGGTGACGGACGTCAAAGTAATAGTTGAATGTGGCAGCGGCCAATAACCAATAGTTAGAGGTGATAAAATCTAATAACCCTAATAGAATTGGACTCTTATTTATATGTTGAACACGAAATCTTTATAGTTTCACGTTTAAAATTTTCTAGTAAATCGGCAAACCTTCTTTCATAATTGCCGAATTGAATCGATCGAGAATTTCACCTAATAAATCGGTTTTGTAATTCAAGCTTTTCTGTTCAAATAGTTCAAAAACTTTTTCAAATTATACAAATCTTTTTAACACACACATATAAAATATGAAATGCCCTTTAAAAAACACAATCATAATGGTTATGGTTAGCATTTTTCTTAATAAAATTAGGATTTCACGTGTTACAGTAAGATATAACAATATGGCAACTTGTTATATTTCGATTTAAACGTATTTGATAACCATTCATGCAGATATTTTTGTAAAGAAAAGCACAAAATCATTAAGAAAAATGTTAACCATTATAAGGTTGTTTCTTTGTTAATGCATAAATGCATTAGGGTGAACAGGGTGGAGCGGGGAATTGGTGCGGGGAGGTGAGCTGCCGCACGGGGAATGTGCCGCTGTCCCTGATTTGCCGCTCGGTGAAGGTGTTTTGCGGGGAAGAGCTGCCGCATGCGGGGAAGATTAGGGAGAGGTGGTAATGGTGGACCCCACTTTCTTTCAACCAATTATGCCTTTTAAAAATATATAGTCTGTTGGGCAAGAGTGGTGTATGAGAGTAGAATTGACATGACACATCATGATTGGGTGGATGGAAATTTCCACCGTCTCATGAGGGGTGCACCCCATTCACCCTTAGACCACCCGTAGTAGGGGTTTTTTGACGTTTTTTCCTCAAAAAAACGCCCAACAACGCTGCTTGACCGCCCCCAGGGGCATTTTTTTTTTAAATGGAGTGTGCTTTTTTAAACGTCTTCTTCTTTTTGTTTGGCCAATAGCATTTTTTTGATGGTTTTTTTTATTTAATTCTATTACACCCCTTTTAACATAATACCTCACAATGCTCAAGTCACCACTACATCCTTTTTAATATAATGCCTCACAGTGCTCATATGCTGTCTGGACCGCCACATGACGTAAAATGCCCAAAGGTCTTCCCCTCCTATTTAACATTACACATGGTCTTATAGTATTAGAAGTCTAGAAAAAAGCTAGTGCTAAATAAAAAAATATAAGAGTATAAGGCAAAAGGGTGTGGTTCATTAGTCTGACTCATCACCACTAACGGTGCAAACGAGCTGAGCCGAGCTCGGCCAGCTCGAGCTCGAGCTCGAGCTTGATTAACTTACTCGAGCTCGGCTCGATTCGAGCTTTGTTTTCAAAGCTCGAGCTTGGCTCGGGCTCGACTCGTTTATTATCAATTATCTATTAATTAATATATTAACTAAAAAAATATAAGTAATAGACGTTTTAGGCTCACGAGCTCGATAAGTGAAGCTCGGACTATTTACTAAATATGCTTATTTTTAGGTTCGAGGTCGACTTGTAAACAAGTTTAAATAAGCTCGACTCGACTCGGCTCGTTTACACTAAGGCTCGATAAGGCTCAACGTGCCTAACGAGCTTCACATGCGAGGCACGAGCTCGGGCTCGATAAACAAACGAGCTTTATTTTAAGCTCAGCTCGGCTCTGGCTCGATAAGGCTCGGCTCGTTTCGAGCTTTTTCTCGAGCCGATCTCGAGTAGCTCGCGAGCCGCTCGGCTCGTTTGCACCCTAATCGCCACCCTACACTTCAGTGTCACGTCAGCATCCCCTTCCACCATCTCTCACGTCCACTATCTATGGATGTGATTCACTAGTGGTTAAATCGATTTAAAAAATAAATGACCATTGCAGGTCTCACTGTAACACCTTATTCCTCTCATGGTCTCCGTAGAGATCTTCATAGCCCTCATGGTCACTAATGAGGGGGCGGTGTTCTACTAGTAGTCACCATACCACCTCGCTTCACAACCACCCTTCACGAATCCATACCGTTTAATCTTATACGAGAGATTAATGAGATAATAAACTGCAATGAAACCTGTAGGAGCCGTTCGCGTAATTAAATAAAAATAAACAAATTCTTTATTATTATGATTACAATACAGAAATAAGAAAACAAAATACTGGTACAATTACAACTGAAATAAACGAAAATACAAGAATGGAGTAGAAGAAGGGTGGCTGAGTCACGTGAACACACGCTTCCCTTAAAACAAATTCCGAGTCTCCCAGGAGTACTCGTTTTATTTCCCAGGGTACAACAGCCGGAGCAGTAGTACTGCCGGAGTTCGCCTACAACCCGAAGGTTACCTTGAAGCTGCAAGATAAAGATCAGAGAATTGTAGAGAGAAAGTTGATGTTGCTGTTGTGTAGCTGGTGTTTCTCTGCTGTGGGCATGGGGCTGTATTTATACAGCTCCTAGGTTGAAACAGTCAAAAACGAATTAAAGAGAGGTTTAAATTGCATTAAACGTCTTCAATGCAATTTATTACGTCATTTAATTCTCAGTCAAAGCCTGTTAACTCGTCAGTTACGAAGCTGGACTGAAACTGCACTATCATTCAATGCTGGAAGCTTCTACGCGTGCGCGCGCGTAAGCCACACTGGTGCGCGCGCGCCCAGGTGTGCACGCCCATGCGCGGTGCGTCCTCTTGGCTCACAGCCATGTGCGCGTGCGCCTCACTGACTCAGGTCCATGCGCGCGTGCGCCACGTCACCTGTGAGCCTCTACGAGCATGCCACACAGTCGGGCCGTTTTGGCTCACTTTGGTGCGCCGCGCACGACACCTACAGACCCATGCACCATGCGCAACCGCGCGCCTTCGTGCCACGTATACCCGCGCGCGGACTGCCACGTCACGCGCTTCGAACCTGCACTCCACTTGGTCCCTGCAGCCTATGAGATCCACCACGCGTACGTGGTCAAAAATACAAAGGCGGCTCTCAAGCGGCTCGCGGTGATGCGAAGTGCAAAGTGCGCCATCAAAGCGCCACATTGCGCCTCATCGCCCACGCCACGCGCGCGCGCGAGCGTGTGCGAGTGCGAGTTAGGGTGCTCCGCACCCTTCGCGAGTACACTAGTGAGTGCTCCCATGAAACAATAAGGATGGAGAGTTCCCACTTAAATACCCCTTTAAGTTCCATCTCTCATCCGATGTGGGACAAGGTGCTACTTTCCCTTTTGTTTCAGCATTGAATGTTCCAAACACCCAACTTTGAGTATCGATATCTCATTCATCTTAGCTCCGTTTTGGACGTGGTTTAGTTCGTTGCGAAGCTCTTCCAACATAGAACACAAACCCACAAATAAATATATAAAACCCGCTCATTTTATTATATTTATTTCTAGTCCAAAATAGAAAAAAATCATTTTCCTATACTTTTGAAAAATGCTATTTTCACCCATTTTTCCAACAATCCCCCACATGAAAAATGCTATTTTCATCAAATTTCCAACAATCCCCCACATGTATGGAAATGGATCTTTTCCTTACACTTTTCAACGATAAACTTCGACAGTTGAGTATTGCAAGATAGGTAGGTTTTAACCTTTGAACCTTCTTTTGTCAAACATACTTAGCTTACTGGCGGTTTGTAGACGCGATGTCCTTGAACATACCCCCATTTGTGTAAACGACAATACACTTCACACAATACTCTCCCTGGTTTGGCCAACTCCTCATTGTCGTGTCCTATTATGGTCCTGGAACACTAGCCTGGTTCTGCGAGAGCTCTAGGATTTGCGCACCCCACAAATCCATTCGAAGCGACCCTACTTCTCTCTAACATAGGTGATTCCTCTGAATCATTAAAAGCATCATGGTTATTTGATTTCCCGAAATCGTTAACCTTAATATGCTTAGCCTCACTTCAATGTCACTGATTGGAATGGACTAGGAAGTATATGTAACTCCCTTTTATTTAGTTTGGGGTACTCCCCCACAGTGACTCCGTTTAGTAATATGATTAAGTTGTCCTATTGAACTTAGATCTTGGGATCTCCAGTCAACTAAGTTAGGTTTCCCTCATATTCCCATTTATCACGGGCTTTAGTCCCATTCCTCTTGACGACGTTTCTACTAACTCTCTGCTTAAGCCTTTTGTTAACGGGTCCGCAATGTTATCCGTTGATCTCACTTAATCAATTGTGATAACACCCGTTGAGAGTAGTTGTCGTATCGTGTTATGTCTACGTCGCATATGCCTTGATCTGCCATTGTACATCAAGCTTTGAGCTCTACCAATCGCTGATTGGCTATCACAATGTACACATATGGCTGGCAAAGGATTTGGCCATCTTGGAATATCTTCCACGAATTGACGTAGCCATTCCGCCTCCTCGCCTGACGTATCCAAGGCAATAAATTCGGATTCCATTGTGGATCTTGCTATCACCGTTTGCTTAGAAGACTTCCAAGCAATAGCAGCTCCTCCAAGTGTAAACACGTAACCACTTGTTGATTTGGAATCTTTATTATCCGATATCCAGTTTGCATCAGTGTATCCTTCGATCACTGCTGGTTATCGGGTATAATGCAGTCCATAATCTCTTATGTATCTTATGTATTTAAGCACCCTCATGATAGCTTTCCAATGATTCGCGCACGGATTGCTGGTGTATCTACTTAGCCTACTCACCGCGTAAGCCAAGTCGGGTCTAGTACATGTCATTAGATACATTAGACTGCCAATAATTCTTGAATACTCTAACTGAGCAACTCCATCTCCTTTATTCTTCTTGAGATGTTGGGAGGTATCAACTGGAGTTCGAGCTACACTCGTATCTCCCGAGTTGAATTTTTCAAGAATTTTATCCACATAGTGAGATTGACTTAACACAAGACCTTCTTGGGTTCTTATGATCTTTACTCCAAGAATCACATCCGCTAAACCCATGTCTTTCATGTCAAATCTCGCTTTTAACATGCTTTTAGTAGCTTTGATAATTTTATCATTACTCCCAATGATAAGCATATCGTCTACATAAAGGCATAAAATCACATAACCTTCATTTGTGTCTTTGAAATAAACACATTTGTCGCACTCATTTATTTTGAAACCATTGTCAATCATGACATGATCAAACTTTTGGTGCCATTGTTTTGGTGCTTGCTTCAAGCCATACAAAGACTTGACGAGTTTACATACTTTACCCTCTTGACCTGGGGCAGAGAAACCTTCAGGTTGCTCCATGTAAATCTCTTCTTCTAAATCGCCATTTAGAAATGCGGTTTTAACATCCATTTGGTGAACTTCCAAATTTCTTAAAGCCGCTATAGCAAGAACCAATCTAATCGAGGTTATGCGCGTCACAGGCGAGTAGGTATCAAAGTAATCTAGACCTTCCTTTTGTCTAAATCCTTTAATCACCAACCTAGCCTTGTATTTATCAATACTTCCATCAGTTTTCATCTTCCTTTTGAATATCCAACGATATCCAAGTGGTTTGCAACCAGGTGGAAGATCTACTAACTCCTAAGTATAATTTTGCAATATAGAATCAATCTCATTCCTTATTGCTTCTTTCCATTGAGGTCCTTCTGAAGAGGAAACCGCTTCGCGATATGTATTGGGCTCGCCCTCAACCATATAGCTAACGAAGTCTGGACCGAAAGATTTTTCAACCCTTGGCCTTTTACTTCGCCTACGATCACTTTCTTCAACCTCAGGTCATTCATGTGTCTTATCATGAACTACCTCATCAACTGGTGTAGATGAGCTTTCACCTACTTCAAAAGTAGGTGTAGATGACGTTGCATGTGTTTGTCTTCTCAAAGGAAACACATTTTCAAAGTAAGACACAACGTTAGGATTCACCTCCATGATAGTGTTTACGTGTACATCAGGATTCTTGGACTCGTGTACAAGAAAGCGATGTGCACTACTTTGATGCGCATACCCAATAAATATGCAATCAACAATTTTGGGTCATATCCTAAGAGCCTTAGGAGGTGGTACAATCACCTTTGCTAGGCACCCCCACACTTTCAAGTATTTGTATGAAGGCTTCTTCCTTTTCCATAACTCATATGGAGTTTCGTCTCTCTTTTTAAGTGGTATCTTGTTCAAAAGATAATTAGCCGAGAGAATGGCTTCCCCCCACATTTCCTGGCTCACCCCAGAACTTATCAACATGGTGTTCATCATTTCTTTCAATGTGCGGTTCTTTCGTTCTGCCACGCCATTTGATTGTGGAGAATAAGGAGGTGTACACTCACGTACAATGCCACTTTTTGCGCATAAATCGGCAAAAGGTGTAACATATTCGCCTCCTCGGTCGCTTCGCAAAGCTTTTATCTTCTTTTGAAGTAATCAACTTCATTTTTATACAAGATAAATTTACTTATTGCTTCATCTTTACTTTTTAGTAAATATACATAGCAATATTTAGTACTATCATCAATAAACGTGATGAAGTACTTATTTCCACCTCTTGTGGGTACCGCTTTTAAATCACAAATATCAGTGTGAATTAAATCAAGGGGTTTGGTTATTCGTTCAACCGATTTCGATGATGTTCTTGTAAGTTTGGATTCAACGCAAGTTTCACACTTATAGTGTGAATCAATATGGAATGTTGGTATACAATTTAAATTGATTAAACGGCGTATTGAATTAAAATTTACGTGACCTAATCTACCATGCCATTTATTCGAATCAGAAAACTCAAGCATATAAGTAGAAGTAGTAGCAATTTTATTCATGTTCTTCTTGACTGCCATTACATTCAATTTAAACATACCATTTTGGGCATAACCCTTGCCTACATACATTCCTCGTTTAGTAAGTACAAATTGATCGCTCTCAAAAACTAAACGAAATCCAAACTTATTAAGCAACCATCCCGAGACTAGGCTCTTGCGCAAGTCTGGAACATATAACACGTTGCTTAAAGTGAGCTCCTTCCCTGAAGTCCACTTCAAAATCACCGTTCCTTCACCCTTGATGTCTGCGGTGGCTGCATTTCCCATGTACAGCTTCTCATCTCCCGCAAGCTCCTTGAAGGTGGTAAAGAGGCTCCTGTCTGGGCACACATGACGGGTCGCTCCCGTATCAATCCACCACCCTTTTGGAGTGTTGGTCACAGCATTGACCTCATCCAACATTGCGGTTTTGTCGGAAATCATTGCCACCAAAGGCATTCCATCTTCATCCACCATGTGCGCGCGCTCACGCTTTGGTTTCTTGCATTGGTTAGCCCGATGCCCCGGCTCGTCACAGTTGTAACAAGTTCCTTGGAACGTTTGAGGTTTCTTTTTCACAACCCCTTTCTTCGGTCCAAGTTTGCTAGCCTTTGCTTTCTCCTTGTCCTTTTTCCCCTTACCCTTCGCGCCCTTAGAGGATTGCCCATGCTCAACCACATTTGTGCTAGCAGAAGTTTGCGCCTGGCTGCCTTTTAGGGCAATTATATTACCCTCTTCAATCCGAAGACGAACAATAAGGTCCTCTATAGTCATCTCCTTTCGTTTGTGTTTAAGATAATTCTTAAAATCCACCCAACCAGGAGGTAACTTTTCAATCATCGCTGCCACTTGGAATGTCTCGCTAAGTACCATTCCCTCAGCATGGATGTCATGTAGTATAATTTGCAACTCTTGGACTTGGTTCATAACAGTCTTGTTATCAACCATTTTGAAGTCCAAGAAACGGGCGACAACAAATTTCTTTGTTCCCGCATCCTCCGTTTTGTACTTTTTCTCCAAAGACTCCCATAAATCTTTGGAAGTCTTGATATTATAGTACACATTTTACAGTGCATCCGAGAGACCGTTGAGTACATAGCCTCGACATATGAAATCTGAGTGCTTCCACGCCTCTACCGCGCTCAGAGCCTGAGCGTTGGTCTCCCCTTCCGCAGGTTGGGGAGCGGTTTCAGTTAAGAACCTCGCAAGGTTCATGGTGGTCAGGTAGAAGAACATCTTCTGCTGCCACCTTTTGAAGTGTAGACCCGAGAACTTCTCGGGTCGTTCAGCGTGATTGGCCACTGTGGTCGCTCCCACAGTGGTGGCGTTAAGAGGAGTTCCCGTCACAACATTTGTGGTGTTGTTAACGTTGACATTTTCGTTTGACATGCTGAAAAAATTAAAATTATAAAGTTTAGTAAAAATCTGATTTACGCAAAACCAGAAGTAAACTAGTAAATTTTAATTTTTACCACAAATTTACTATTTAGGCTTCTAAGTCCAACTTTGAAGACCAAAAACAGAAAATTCTTAATATTTAAAACTTACTGACTGGCTTCTAAGTCCAACTTTGAATACCAAGGCAGAAAGTTTATTAGCAATTTAGGACAAATCTGAGATGTAACCAATTGTTTTCAACCAAAGTCGCTCATTTGAAGAAGAAAACAAAAAAAATATGTTTTTAAAACACAAACTGAGTGAAAACAAAACTAGTTTAAATCACAAACAGAATGGTTTTGAATACACGAACGGTTTTAAAATTTTGTTTTAAGATTGCAGGAGCCGTTCGCGTAATTAAATAAAAATAAACAAATTCTTTATTATTATGATTACAATACAGAAATAAGAAAACAAAATACTGGTACAATTACAACTGAAATAAACGAAAATACAAGAATGGAGTAGAAGAAGAGTGGCTGAGTCACGTGAACACACGCTTCCCTTAAAACAAATTCCGAGTCTCCCAGGAGTACTCGTTTTGTTTCCCAGGGTACAACAGCCGGAGCAGTAGTACTGCCGGAGTTCGCCTACAACCCGAAGGTTACCTTGAAGCTGCAAGATAAAGATCAGAGAATTGTAGAGAGAAAGTTGATGTTGTTGTTGTGTAGCTGGTGTTTCTCTGCTGTGGGCATGGGGCTGTATTTATACAGCTCCTAGGTTGAAACAGTCAAAAACGAATTAAAGAGAGGTTTAAATTGCATTAAACGTCTTCAATGCAATTTAATACGTCATTTCATTCTCAGTCAAAGCCTGTTAACTCGTCAGTTACGAAGCTGGACTGAAACTGCACTATCATTCAATTCTGGAAGCTTCTACGCGTGCGCGCGCGCAAGCCACACTGGTGCGCGCGCCCAGGTGTGCACGCCCATGCGCGGTGCGTCCTCTTGGCTCACAGCCATGCGCGCGTGCGCCTCACTGACTCAGGTCCATGCGCGCGTGCGCCACGTCACCTGTGAGCCTCTACGAGCATGCCACACAGTCGCACCGTTTTGGCTCACTTTGGTGCGCCGCGCACGACACCTCCAGACCCATGCACCATGCGCAACCGCGCGCCTTCGTGCCACGTATACCCGCGCGCGGACTGCCACCTAGTGTGTTCTGTCACCATGTCGTTAACTGATCACTAACTTTTGATCATGTTACTATACTTTTGGGGTGTCCTAAGATCACTAAAACCTCCTAAGATCCCTATGACACCCCAAAAGTATAGTAACAAGATCAAAAGTTAGCAATCAGTCAATGACGTGGTGAGAGAACACACTAAGTGTTAAGTTAGGGGTGACGGACGTCAAAGTAATAGTTGAATGTGGCAGCGGCCAATAACCAATAGTTAGAGATGATAAAATCTAATAACCCTAATAGAATTGGACTCTTATTTATATGTTGAACACGAAATCTTTATAGTTTCACGTTTAAAATTTTCTAGTAAATCGGCAAACCTTCTTTCATAATTGCCGAATTGAATCGATCGAGAATTTCACCTAATAAATCGGTTTTGTAATTCAAGCTTTTCTGTTCAAATAGTTCAAAAACTTTTTCAAATTATACAAATCTTTTTAACACACACATATAAAATATGAAATGCCCTTTAAAAAACACAATCATAATGGTTATGGTTAGCATTTTTCTTAATAAAATTAGGATTTCACGTGTTACAGTAAGATATAACAATATGGCAACTTGTTATATTTCGATTTAAACGTATTTGATAACCATTCATGCAGATATTTTTGTAAAGAAAAGCACAAAATCATTAAGAAAAATGTTAACCATTATAAGGTTGTTTCTTTGTTAATGCATAAATGCATTAGGGTGAACAGGGTGGAGCGGGGAATTGGTGCGGGGAGGTGAGCTGCCGCACGGGGAATGTGCCGCTGTCCTCGATTTGCCGCTCGGTGAAGGTGTTTTGCGGGGAAGAGCTGCCGCTTGCGGGGAAGATTAGGGAGATGTGGTAATGGTGGGCCCCACTTTCTTTCAACCAATTATGCCTTTTAAAAATATATAGTGTGTTGGGCAAAGAGTGGTGTATGAGAGTAGAATTGACATGACACATCATGATTGGGTGGATGGAAATTTCCACCGTCTCATGAGGGGTGCACCCCATTCACCCTTAGACCACCCGTAGTAAGGGTTTTTTGACGTTTTTTCCTCAAAAAATCGCCCAACAACGCCGCTTGACCGCCACCAAGGACATTTTTTTTTAAATGGAGTGTGCTTTTTTAAACGTCTTCTTCTTTTTGTTTGGCCAATAGCATTTTTTTGATGGTTTTTTTTATTTAATTCTATTACACCCCTTTTAACATAATACCTCACAATGCTCAAGTCACCACTACATCCTTTTTAATATAATGCCTCACAGTGCTCATATGTTGTCTGTACCGCCACATGACGTAAAATGCCCAAAGGTCTTCCCCTCCTATTTCACATTACACATGGTCTTATAGTATTAGAAGTCTAGAAAAAAGCTAATGCTAAATAAAAGAAATATAAGAGTATAAGGCAAAAGGGTGTGGTTCATTAGTCTGACTCATCACCACTAAGGGTGCAAACGAGCTGAGCCGAGCTCGGCCAGCTCGAGCTCGAGCTTGGCTCGGGCTCGACTCGTTTATTATCTATTAATTAATATATTAACTAAAAAAATATAAGTAATAGACGTTTTAGGCTCACGAGCTCGATAAGTGAAGCTCGGACTATTTACTAAATATGCTTATTTTTAGGTTCGAGGTCGACTTGTAAACAAGTTTAAATAAGCTCGACTCGACTCGGCTCGTTTACACTAAGGCTCGATAAGGCTCGACGTGCCTAACGAGCTTCACATGCGAGGCACGAGCTCGGGCTCGATAAACAAACGAGCTTTATTTTAAGCTCAGCTCGGCTCTGGCTCGATAAGGCTCGGCTCGTTTCGAGCTTTTTCTCGAGCCGATCTCGAGTAGCTAGCGAGCCGCTCGGCTCGTTTGCACCCTAATCACCACCCTACACTTCAGTGTCACGTCAGCATCCCCTTCCACCATCTCTCACGTCCACTATCTATGGATGTGATTCACTAGTGGTTAAATCGATTTAAAAAATAAATGACCATTGCAGGTCTCACCGTAACACCTTATTCCTCTCATGGTCTCCGTAGAGATCTTCATAGCCCTCATGGTCACTAATGAGGGGGAGGTGTTCTACTAGTAGTCACCATACCACCTCGCTTCACAACCACCCTTCACGAATCCATACCGTTTAATCTTATACGAGAGATTATTGAGATAATAAACTGCAATGAAACCTGTAGGAGCCGTTCGCGTAATTAAATAAAAATAAACAAATTCTTTATTATTATGATTACAATACAGAAATAAGAAAACAAAATACTGGTACAATTACAACTGAAATAAACGAAAATACAAGAATGGAGTAGAAGAAGAGTGGCTGAGTCACGTGAACACACGCTTCCCTTAAAACAAATTCCGAGTCTCCAAGGAGTACTCGTTTTGTTTCCCAGGGTACAACAGCCTGAGCAGTAGTATTGCCGGAGTTCGCCTACAACCCGAAGGTTACCTTGAAGCTGCAAGATAAAGATCAGAGAATTGTAGAGAGAAAGTTGATGTTGCTGTTGTGTAGCTGGTGTTTCTCTGCTGTGGGCATGGGGCTGTATTTATATAGCTCCTAGGTTGAAACAGTCAAAAACGAATTAAAGAGAGGTTTAAATTGCATTAAACGTCTTCAATGCAATTTAATACGTCATTTAATTCTCGGTCAAAGCCTGTTAACTCGTCAGTTACGAAGCTGGACTGAAACTGCACTATCATTCAATGCTGGAAGCTTCTACGCGTGCGCGCGCGCAAGCCACACTGGTGCGCGCGCACCCAGGTGTGCACGCCCATGCGCGGTGCGTCCTCTTGGCTCACAGCCATGCGCGCGTGCGCCACGTCACATGTGAGCCTCTACGAGCATGCCACACAGTCACGCCGTTTTGGCTCACTTTGGTGCGCCGCGCACGACACCTCCAGACCCATGCACCATGCGCAACCGCGCGCCAAGTATACCCGCGCGCGGACTGCCACGTCACGCGCTTCGAACCTGCAGCCTCTGAGATCCATCACGCGCACGTGGTCAAAAATACAAAGGCGGCTCTCGGTGATGCGAAGTGCAAAGTGCGCCATCAAAGCGTCACGTTGCGCCTCATCGCCCACGCCACGCGCGCGAGCGTACGCGAGTGCGAGTTAGGGTGCTCCGCACCCTTCGCGAGTACACTAGTGAGTGCTCCCATGAAACAATAAGGATGGAGAGTTCCCACTTAAATACCCCTTTAAGTTCCATCTCTCATCCGATGTGGGAAAAGGTGCTACTTTCCCTTTTGTTTCAGCATTGAATGTTCCAAACACCCAACTTTGAGCATCGATATCTCATTCATCTTAGCTCCGTTTTGGACGTGGTTTAGTTCTCTGCGAAGCTCTCTCAACATAGAACACAAACCTACAAATAAATATATAAAACCCGCTCATTTTATTATATTTATTTCTAGTCCAAAATAGGAAAAAATCATTTTCCTATATTTGTGAAAAATGCTATTTTCACCTATTTTTACTACAAAACCATTCCATTTATCCATCCAAATAATCTCATGTGTTTACCATTTACTTGAGATCCAAAACGAAGAAAAAAAAAAGTTGGGCATTATCTGCAAAAACTTCACTTTTTGGTTTTTCAAACAAAAGTATAATTGCTTTTGTGTTATCAAATGGCTTATTGATTAACAGCCATTTAATAACTTTAAGCTCATCATTAACAACCACCTTTTTATCTAACACAATTATATATAAAAATGGTTTTGTAATTCTTAAAATACACACAGTTATTGTTATAATTTCTTTTAAAAAAAAGAACTTAACAATTTAAAAAATAAATAATTTATATTGACAATTTTAAATAAGTTATATGCTGTCAAATTATGATACAACCAACAAAAGCAACAAAATAACAATTATTTTTTTTGTTTCCACACCCAACTCTTTTAGCAAACAAGTTACACATTTGTTATGTTGTTTTGTGGTGTGGTGTGTTTTTTTTAACGTTCATTGAAGCCGGTGACCCATAGGCAAAAGGTCATCCATGTTCACGATCGCAAACAGCGCTGGTGACCCGGCTGGTCACCAATTCCAGAGGAAACTTATCGCCCAAAACCTAACTGTGGTAAAACCTCTGGCTCACGTATGATATTTTGTCATTGACGAGACTTCAACCAGCGAACTCCTTAAATAAAGTCATCGGGTACCGCTAGAACACTGCCTTTGTGTTGATATATTTAACCCGTTTAACCAAACAAACCGGCTCGTAAACATGTTTATTACTATTTATGGAAATCCGGGTCCGAACCCGAAAATCTGGGTGCAACGACTATACCCAATATGGAAACCTGTGGGGACCACCGACAGCGTGAAACGTGTCTAATAAATGGGGGGAGTTATAGGTGGGACCAGCGCACACGTGGCTAGTGGTGATTGGGCTAGATACGTTGTTGAAATAAGTGGAAACGACAAAGGTTCTTGGACATATGATATTACCGCGTAGCTGTCTCCTTTTTATTAAAAAAACATTAAATTTAAAATAGAAGGTGGAGAGGGGTTTTGAGAGAGATGTAGAGAGGGGGTTGTGGTGGTGGTGGCTGGTTGTATATGAAGGTGTCTGTACATATACAGACACCTTGATGAGGGCGGTGGTGGTGGGTTTTGAAGAGGAAAGAGGGTGGCGGTGGTGGTGAATTTTGAAGAGGAAAGAGAGTGGCGGTGGTGAGGGATTTCGAAAATGATATATTATTTGTTCTTGTTCATGAACTTGTAGATGAACTTTGAATGTAATGATATGAACATCTTGAATGTTTGATGATGTTCTTGCTATTAAAATGATGAAACTGATATGAACATAGTCCTAGATCTTCAAAATGATGAAATTAGAATTTAGGATTTGTTATTGGTTTTTTTAATATTGTCAAAAATAGTCCACGTAGGATGTCAGCTAGGATGGAAGACTAACTCAGTTACTCATTTTTTAACTGAGTGGTGAAATGACAAACAAAATTAAAAGTTTGGGGTGTCGGAGATCAAAGTGTTAGTTGCGGGTGTTATCGGTCAATTCTTCAAAGTTTGAGGTGTTAAAATCCAATTGCCCACTAGGAAATGCCCTTTAAAAAACACAATCATAATGGTTATGGTTAGCATTTTTCTTAAGACCATGTGTAGTGGTAAAGAAAAATAATGCCCCTATCATGGGGCATTATCCGACACGTGTCATCCCAATCAACATGGGGCATTATTGCAAAAGTGGTGTAGTGGGGCATTATTCCAATAACGCCCATGCAATCATTTCACAATTATTATTTTTTTAAACTTTAAATACTTCATTAATTTAAAATAAAAATTACACTACTTGAAATAAAATAAAAAAACAGAAAATAAAAAAACCGAAAAAAAAAATAAAGTTAAAAAAAAAAAAGATGATCTAGAGTCCATATTTTTCTCGAATTTTTTGGCGACGCATTTGCGCAAGGATCAACGCATCGCCTTGGAGGTGGTCGATAGGTTTGGACAAAAACTCAATGTCCTTTTCCATTTGCCTCGCCTCTTGCATCTCGTTAAACTTTTTGGTTTCGGCCACTCGTTCTTTCATAATCTCATAACGTTGGTGGCCGAGGTCGCGAATGTCTTGGAGACGACGGTTCATCTCCTCGAAATCTTCCTTTAACTCGAGATCGGAAGACGACTCGACCGTTTTTTTTCCGGTTCTCTTATCCTTTCTTCTACCGGGCGGTCGGGTCAACTCTTCTTCAAGTTCCTCGTCAACGTCCACCACCTCATTTAGATCGACATTGCGGGCATCCGATGTCGGTGTTTCAGGGTCAACGTAGGATGATGTTTTTGACCTTTTAGCTCGACGTCTACTACTAGACGTCATTGGATTAACTAGCGCCCACTTTGGACTTTTTCGTAGTAGATCCCAACACTTATAGTACGGGAAAGGGCATTTCGTTCTCTCGAACTCGTCCAAAGTCTTCGTTAAAACCCCGACGTCACCTTCACCGCTCCCGCGATTATCGAAGTTACGTTGGTACACTTCTTGGAACGCATGACACTTGTTGTTGATGTCGGTCCATTTGCTAGAAATGGAATCTTTGTCCCGATGTTCGCCTTGACCCCACGTGCTATAAAAGAGTGCACGAACCCTATCCCAAAAAACGGGGCCCGTTTGAAAGTTTGCTACAAATTAAAAAAAAGTAAAAATATAAGTAAAAAAAATATAAAAGTTACCAGTTTCGTGGTCCTCCGAAATGTCGAGCCACGCCCGAGTCAACGTGAATTCCTCGTCTTTCGTCCATTTAATGGTAGTTTTTGTACGTCGAGGTTCGTCATTTTCCTTCTTCTTATGCGACCTTCTGCCGCGTTTCGATTTGTCTTGCACCGGTTCGGGTTGCGTCTCCGGCACGACATCGACATCGAGTTCGGATTCGGCTTGTTGTTGTGACGGTTGCGACCCGCCGGCTTGACCATAGCCGAAGGTGGGAGGCACGAACGGAGTGGCGCCACTCAAGTAAGCCGCGTACGTTAAAAAGCTCGGGTCCATGTCTTGAAGGTTATACTGGTGTTGCGGTTGGGTTGTGTTCAGGTTCGTGGGTCTTGCGGGGACACCAAAAGGGGGTCGGAATGGATGCATGATTGTATAAAATATAAAAGAAGTAGGAGAGAATGTAAGAGTTTTTTTATAAAAAAATAGGAGAAAGTGGGTTGATATATATATAGTGGGTAAATTTTTGAATTAAAAAAAATAATAATAAACACATTTGACCGTTGGCAACGGTCATCTCTTGGCCCAACATCCATTTTCAGCGTTTTAATTAAAACGCCAACGTAATTTTTTTTCGAAAATAACGCCGTATAACGCCAAGTGTAGTGGGGGGGGGGGGGGGCGTTTTGGGGCGTTTTTTTTGAATTTTTTTTTAAAAACCACGCCCCACTACGGGTGGTCTAATACAATTAGGATTTCACGTTTTACAGTAAGATATAACAATATGGCAACTTGTTATATTTCGATTTAAACGTATTTGATAACCATTCATGCAGATATTTTTGTAAAGAAAAGCACAAAATCATTAAGAAAAATGTTAACCATTATAAGGTTGTGTCTTTGTTAATGCATAAATGCATTAGGGTGAACAGGGTGGAGCGGGGAATTGGTGTGGGGAGGTGAGCTGCCGCCCGGGGAATGTGCCGATGTCCCTGATTTGCCGCTCGGTGAAGGTGTTGTGCGGGGAAGAGTTGCCGCATGCGGGGAAGATGAGGGAGAGGTGCAGTGGCGGACTCACCTTATAGGGTGGGTGGGCGGCCGCACCCCTTGAAAAAAAATTAGTGGTATTTTTCGCGAAAAATTCCGACCGCACCCCTTGAAAATTTTCGTCCGCACCCCTTGAAAAATTCCGACCTCACCCCTTGGATATTTTCGTCCGCACCCCTTAGAAAAAAATGTTAGGAATTTTTATAAAAAAAAATTGTGAACACGGATTATAACCCGATCAAATTATGTAAACAAGTTAGCCCACTAACCTCTTAATAAAACTTAAATTCAATCCATCAACCCCAATAACTTAAAACGCATTCAAGCCCAACCTAAGACCAAGCGTACTGGGGCGTGTTCCCCCCTGATACCGCCGGAAAACGCCCGGCCCCCCACTACGCTAGGCGTTTTGGGGCGTTTTTTTCGAAAAAAAATGGATCTGGCGTTTTATTTAAAACGCTTCAAGGGTGTTTGAATGGCCAATCAAATGAGGACATGTGGGTTAAGAGAGAGAGATGGAATGTGGGGTTTGATTTGGCCGGATTTTTTGCCGGAATTTCAAATGGGTTTGCAGGTCATATGCACGAAGAAGAAGGGCTTTGTTTTAAAACTTTGATATTGACACTTAGGCCCCTATAGTTTTAAACTTTATTATTTTCTGTTTTCACACATTAGGCCCCAAAGTAATTTTTTAGTATTGTATTTTTTTAATTTAATGAATTATTTTAAGTTTTTTTTCGGTTTTTTTTATTTTCTGTTTTTTTATTTTCTGTTTATTTTCGGTTTTTTTTATTTCAAGTATTGTATTTTTTTAATTTAATGAATTAATTTAAAAAAAATAATTGAGAAATGATTGCATGGGCGTTATTGGAATAATGCCCCACTACACCACTTTATGCTATAATGCCCCATGCTGACTGGGATGACACGTGTCGAATAATGCCCCATGGTGGGGGCATTATAACAATTTACCACTACACATGGTCTAACTACTAGTTTTGTTAAACAAAATAAGTTCACATAATTAAAAAAATCCAAATCGCTGCCACTTGCCAGCGACTCCCGCCCTCCCCCTGCCTCACCAGCATAATTCTGGCCGGCGACTACAAAATTCCTGCTGCAAACTGGTTAATTCAGGCCGCCCCTGTCAGGTACAAGTTTTTTTTTTATTTTTTTATTTTTTTATTTTGATGTTATGTGTAACAACTCTCATCAAAAGTCCTAGTTATTATTTTAATTTGGTCAATAGGAAACCTTAATTGAGAAACCCAAGTGATTCTGAACAAACCCTAAAATTTTCATAATTTTCAGAATCAGGATTAGGGCCCCTAAAACTCAGGGGGGGTAAACCCTAGTTGATAATTATCCTCAAAATCTCGTTGTAAAATTCAGAATTTACGAAACTATTGATTCAGCATAGCTAGTCCCAAACGTGGCTACCCTATAGCCTATTATTTAACCTTACGGACCGCAACATTACCAAGCTTACGGTCCGTATGATGCCTTACGGACCGCAACATTGGGAAGCTTACGGTCCGTAAGCTAGCCCAATTTTTGGCTATAAATAGCAGACATTGGGACTTGAAATTTGGCATAAGTTCGACGAAGAAATTCGTTTTAGAAATCGAATTACATTCTGTATACTACAAATTAACACACACTAATCACGAAGTGCTGCCGCAATCAGGGTAATAACTCGATCACTATTACGATTCAACGTCCGATCGATTATAACTATCCAACGATTGTTTAAGTGCCGCTCAAATTGAGTTTATACTTTATTTGATTCAATGTGATTTCGACTTGAATGTTTGAGTACTGCTCGAATTCGGACTATACTCTGTCATTCGTTGTGAATCCGTTGAATTGTTAAGTATTGCACTAATAAATCATTGTGAAGGTTTAATCTCGTGAATGGTCGTAACTGTTGTATTAGTTACTAACTGATTGTGTGTGCATTGTTAATTAAATTAGGTTAATCAAGGCTAATCAGTAGGCTTATATTCTGCTCGTTAAATCTACAATGTGAGTCATTCTCTTTTTATCAAAATTACTTTCAAAAGCATGTTTTTATCAAAATTATAGTTACAGGGATTAAGTCATTGTTATCTGAAATTACTGCCAGTATGTGGGGGGATGTGCACATAGCTACTAATTATTTATCACTTGGGGTGAAAGTACCCTACAAGTGATATGTCCACAGTCACAGTCCGGTAAAGTGACAACTGGATCAGTTAATTTAAAAGATGAGGCAATTGTAATCGCTCTTAATACTGTACATTATAATTAAACAGGATGTTTTACTAAAACCGAATGATTCACTCAGTATTTCCCGCTGACAAAACCTTTTCCAAACATGTTTCAGGTGATCTGTTGTGAGCAAAGGAAAAAGTGCCGAGTAGCACTACAAGCTTAGAAAGTGGCTCAATGTAAATAAATAAAGAAACATGTTTTAAAGAAATAAAGGATTTCTTATTGAAATCAAGTGTTTGTAAATTATGGGAATTATCCCTATAATATATATAAACGAGCAGTTTTAATTAATAATTGATCCTATTTAAAAAGTCTTCCGCTGACGCTAAATTAAATACCACGGGATTTCCTGCCTCGCGGCTCTGGACCGTGTCAAACCGGGGTCAAGGGCCGTGACAGGAAAAGGTGGTATCAGAGCCACTGATTTAAGCTTACTATTGATTTTAGCCTATTAAAATAATTAGGAAATTTAACTGCTATTCTGTGAAAATATGTTTTATTAACTGATTAATTGTTAAATTACAGTATGGGTAAAAACAAGATTTCTGCTATCTATCACAAATTAGATACTGCACCCACAAGAAAAGGAACCTCTTCCTCCAAACACCCAACAGATCTAGATGAAGGGATTTTGTTCGTAAAGCAAATTATGAAAACCCTCTCACCCAAGATAAAAGAAATTTGATTCTTAAAAAGGGACAAGAGAAAATAAAGAAAACCCAAGTCAAGAAAGTAAGGTTTAATCCAGAAATCCAGGAATTAGGAAATAAGTCCCCTTGGGAAGATACCTTAGATGAAAAATGGGCAAACCTTTATATGCTAGCTACTGTAGCAGAGAATGCAAACCTCTAAATTTTAAAATCTGGTCTAGTATAAAAGAAATACCCAGTAAATAAATAAAATATAGTGTGTTCACTTTCCTGTAGTCTTTTGTACAAATCCATATGCAATAAACTTAATGTTTATTTGTTAAACTTTGTTCCAAAGTTTTAACTTAGCATTTTTGTGCATTTTGCATATATGCTGTTCAGCATGAATGAGATATCGGAAGCTTTTCAGAATCTCAACCTCTACCCAGTACCAATTGAAGTCTCCCACGACTTTACTGGTTATTTTGCTGACATAGAGGAACCCGTGGAATTCCAAGCTCCACCGCTGGAAAAAGCAAAACTTAAAAAGAAAAGAAGATATGTAGGATGGAGAAAAGTACGCAGAAGAAAGCCAGCTACTAGGAAACTCCCTAAAATAGAAAACCCTATAGGAAAAGGAAAAAGAATAGAAACCGGAGAAAGTTCTAATCCCGCAGAAATAGAAACCAGGGAAAACTACAAACAAAAAGGAATAGAAACGGGAGAGAGTTCTAGACAAGTTGAGGAAATCACATTCCAAGACGAAATCGACCGTCTACTGGCAAATTGTGATGTCTTTAGTCCTATCCATAATAATCCATATCCTACCCTAGAAACCCAACTTCCTGTTAATCTGGAACCCGCTATTCTAGATCCACTGGTCCATACTCTACCTTTAGGTCAAATGGAAGAATGGTGGACAAATGACTGGCCATTCCAGAATATTGTCAACAGTCCTTATTCTTTCCTTCCACAGTGGGAACCAGATCCTATCCCCAATCCTCCAATGAGCTACGAAAACTTAGCCGAACTCCGTCAGTACGGTGAAGAACTGATAAATACAGGAAATAGGATTAGGGATATGGGAGAAAGGATTACCTGGAAGTATGACGAAAGGGAACGTCGTTATTAACTGCCTGTGACCAAAAGAAGAGTGGGACTAGGAAGAATGCCTGTATATTAATAATAATAATTAAGTATATAACTCTGTAAAATGGGAAATAAAACAGTGTAAGATAAACGGTGTGTATGGATGCATATCTAACATATATAAAGTAAAATAGAAGTCGAAACATCGACAATTTTGATATATATCTGTGTTATCAGATTTTATGTGCTTCTGTGAAATTGTTTTATTTATCACTCGATACTAATAATTATATAATTATCAGATGGAAAATGCTAATAATGAACCAGTTAATGAAGGGAACCAATCTGAACAAAATCAGGAAAACCAGTATATGACTAGACAGGATATAGAAAATATTGTTGCACAAGGGATAGCCAATGCTATTCCAGCATTCGTTGCTGCTGTTAAAAATCCAGTAGAACCGCAACAAATCATTCCTAGTAAACGTACTCAGGAAGATAATTTTAGTCATAGTGTAAATGGAGGCAGCAATCATGATAATGATAATCTACGACAGGCTCCACCTCCTAAGAAAATGAAAGCCGCAACACCTGGTTGCACTTTCAAGGAATTTCTTGCCTGCAAACCTGCTGAATTTGCAGGTAATGAAGGAGCAACTGCAGTACTGCGTTGGTTAGAGAAAACCGAAGCAGTAATTGCAATAAGTAAGTGTTCAGAAGAAGATCAGGTGATGTATGCATCAAATTTGTTCAAAGAAGGAGCGTTAGAGTGGTGGAATACGGTGCTACAAGCTAAAGGAAGAAGGATGGCTTATGCCATGAACTGGGAAGAATTCAAGAATCTTGTAGAAAGGAAATATTGTCCTGAATATGAAAAGGAACAAATGGCAAATAAATTCCTAAATCATCGTATGGTAGGAGTAGAGTGCCGCGGTTATACTTCAACATTCTTTGAATATGCACGAGTGGTACCTACACTGGCTTCGCCAGAACCGGTACTCATTTCTCGCTACATATGGGGATTAATTAGTGAAATCCGCAATATTGTTAAAGCTGCGAGACCTCGCACTATTGACGATGCTGTGGAATTAGCTAATACCCTAACTGATGAACTGGTGCGAACAAGAGAAGAAGACAGAAAGAAGGAATTGGCGCAAAAGATTACCCAAGGATTTCGTGTGGGTAATAATAATAATCAATTCAAGAAAAGAGGAAACGGGCAATCCTCAGTTCCTCCGTATTGTAGAAATTGCAAAAAGAAGCATTTCGGAAAATGCAAGGGATATTGCAATTTTTGCAAAATTCCAGGACATCAAGAGGAGAATTGCAGGAAGAAATCTCTAATCTGCTACAACTGTGGTGAAATAGGTCATTTTCGAACCGAATGTCCTAAATTGACAAAACCTGCAGACAATAAAGGCAAACCAGCTGATGGAACAACAAAGAAGAATGCCCGAGCATTTCAGCTAACTACTCAAGAAGCGGAACTCATTCCTGATGTCATAGCCGGTACGTTCTTGGTCCACGACGTTTATGCAAAAGTATTATTTGACTCTGGTGCAAACCAAAGTTTTATTAATACTTCATTTTGCCAAGCCCTTAATTTACCTTTAACCACTCTTAGGAAAATTTTTACAGTTGAAACGGCAGATGGAAATTCTGTTAACATAAATAAGGTTTTGCAAGAAGGTAAGATAGAACTATTAGGTCATAAGTTTTCTGCAAACCTGTTACCTATGAATTTAGCCGGATTCGATGTCGTATTAGGAATGGATTGGTTAATAGCCCACCATGCTCGAATCCTTTGTGACAAGAATTCCGTAGAAATCAGTACTCCTACAGGAGAGGTAATTGTAATTACCGGAGATAAACCACGAAAGCCACTAAAGTTCATATCAGTAATGAAAGTTGCTAGTTATGAACGAAAGCAAGGAATGGTGTATATGATTTCAGTAATCATTAACACTAAAAGTAAGGAACTTTCGG
>JARYGA010046793.1:0-30354 GCA_030545235.1 Helianthus tuberosus | reverse complement strand
CATCATCAATCAATGATTCAAGCACCCGATCAACTTGTTCTTCAGCTTTTTTGAAGAAAACCCAGTTTAATTTCATACAAAATCTCGTTTTTCCAGTGATTTTGAAGATAATCACTCGATCTGTTCGATTCGAGCGCTGATAAGTGTTTCAATCATTCAAAATTCGTCAATTGTTGAAGAAATCACTTCGATCCATGTAAGAAATTCTTTAATTTCATTTTTACGATCTGGGTTTTTGATTTAGTCATTGCGTTTTACGATCTTGGCGGGGGTCCGGGGGCAGCGCCCCTGGTAGCGGGGTCCCAGGAGCGGCAGCCCCTGGCGGGGTCCAAGGGGCAGAGCCCCTGGCTGGGGTTGATTAAATTGCTGTAGTAAAAATGCATCAGAAAAATTAATTTTCTGTAAATTGCCTCTGGAAACTGCATTCGTAAACTGGATTGGTTCAGAAAGTTCACAGCACAGACAAAACTATTGTCATGGTTCAATGCGTATTAGAGAGAACACTTTCTTTTGTGTTTTTAGGCAATTGCGTTTTAGAACTAAAACATTTTTATGTGTTTTCTAGCCATTGCGTTTTAGAAAAACACATTCTTGAAGTGTTTTTGGTGCATTGCGTTTTAGGTAAAACACTTTTTAGGTGTTTTCAGTCCATTGCGTTTTACAGAGAACACTTTCTTTTGTTTTTTAGGCAATTGCGTTTTAGAATGAGTCATTTTTAAGTGTTTTCTGGCCATTGCGTTTTACAAATAAGACATTTGTTTGTGTTTTTGGTGTATTGCGTTTTAGGTAAAACACATTTTTATGTGTTTTTAGTCCATTGCGTTTTAGAAAGTACATTTTCTTTTGAGTTTTTAGGCTATTGTGTTTTAGAAATAAGACATTTCTTTGTGTTTTCTAGCCATTGCGTTTTACAAATAAGTCATTTCTTTGTGTTTTTTGTGCATTGCGTTTTAGAAAAATGTCATTTTTAGGTTTTTTTTTTCATTGCGTTTAACGTAACTGGGGGTTTTTCTATTGCGTTTTACGCAACTGGGTTTTTAAATTTTTTTTTTGAAAATATAGCAATAGTATACTCGTTTTAAAGATAAAAAAACGCTCGTTTTTTAGTGCAATTTTTATAAAAAATAATGTCGTATGAAAGAGTTATTAACGTTTAAAAAATGGGGGGAATTGGAGGAGAGAGAAAATATTGGCTTGGATTGACTAGAATGCCCTAAACAAACTCACACGCCTCTTTTCTTCCTTTCAATTTCCCTGATTTAATCTTAGCCCTTGATTAACTAAATGGATGGTCAAAATCACTTCCTAGCCTTCCTAGCCAAATAAACTTCCTATTGTATCTCCACCCATTAACACATATCGTCATATATATATATATATATATTATTGCTTTAATAAAGCAACTCTTTAGAAGAATTTCAGTTTTTTTTTAAGATGTGAGGCCAGCTCTTTCTCTTTTAATGAGGGAACTAATTGATTATGTTAACCTACCAATATGAGAGATAGACATGACATATCTGATTCTAGCAAATGAAATTTATTCCAATGATATTAAGGTGTTGAAAATTTGAAATGATCTCCTTTTAAGTGGTGAGAATCCAAGTTTAGGGATGTGTAAGTTTATCGTTAAAAAGATATCGAAACGTGAATTTATACGACATGTACATAAAAATAAGTATGTGAGTAAATTGTTTTTTTTTAAGTTAGAGAATGAATATAAGGTGCTCGCGTGTTGTGGCGGGACACCTTTTATACTACGTGTTTAAGGGCACATCAGCGTTCGTTAAGCACGCTGGCACGAAGACATTAACGTGTTTAGGCACACGAAAGAAACAAATAAAGATATGGTTCGGTTTTAAACGAAATGTATAAAGTTGTGACATATAAGCTACTCCGACTTTATGACAACACGTAAAAGTGAAAAGTTATAAACTTAAGAGGAAGATGTGTCAATGTATAAAGGTTTAGAATATGTTAACAAAAGTAGAAGCGCCTAAATAAAAATATCACATTGTAAATGGGACCATAAGAGAAATCTCACCAACATCTTCTTTTAAGTTATACTAGTTGTAGGACCCGTGTGAACACACGAGTAGGTTTAATAACCATCGAAATCAAATATTTAAAAATAGATTATAATACATCATTTAAATTGTTTGTGTTTAGTTACATATCTTTATAAAACAATGTTAAAAACAATATGTGTTAGTATTATAAGTATAATGATAAAAGTTTTTGTCTACATCTATATGTAAAACCCTCGACAATGTCACCGACCCCTCCACGTTTTCCACCAAAACACTATCACTGGTTGCTTCTTCAACAGAGGGTTTCTTCTTATTACCTGAACCTGTATCATCTGAACTGTGTTTGACACATCCTTTGTGTCTTCGTCTCTTCTTGCTCACATGAACACGAAAGAAGTTATCTTGAACATGAGTAATAACACACCTGTCTTTTACCTCCATTGCAAGTAAGGTTCTTTGAATCATCTTGGCTCTTTTCTTAGGTCTTTGAGGGAGTTTACACCCTTTCATTGCCATAAAGTCTTCTTCTTTCTCTTTGCTTGATAATGTAGTAAACAATCTGCGCCACAAAACCAAAATATTTCTATGTTTTTGTGGAGACAATTACTATCCAATAAGTTTTAAAACCACATTGAAAAATCATACATAACAACCTAATTTTCGAGATGTATTAAGAAAAACCATTACCTGATATGTAAACGGAAAGAATGTGATGGCTCAATGATGGTTGCTGTCATTAGGTGCATTGAGACCTAACAAAAAGAATGTGATGGCTTAAGTATAATTATAAACTTATTAACAAATGAGACCATATTAATTTAAAATTTAACCTTATGATAACCAAGAGGCAATCTTTGTATAGTGTGAAACATAAGTTATCTTTGAACATGGGTAATTGGCCAAATCAAATACTAAAAAATAGATTATGTCCCTGCATGAAAAACAAAATCGATAAATTTAGGGAAAATGGCTTTGAAAGATGATAACCCAACGGTAGAGGATCTCATTCTACAACTCCGATAAATGCAAGGGTGTTCTCAAATAATGGTTTCCTAGATGTTTGAAAACCGACAAAGAACGACAAATGTCCACAGTGCTGCTTCTTTGGACATTTATCGGTCTTCAAACATCTAGGAAGTATTATTTGAAAACACCCCTGAATTTATCAAGGCTATAGAATGAGATCCTCTACTGTTGGCTAATCATCTTTCAATCACATTTTCCCTAAATTTATCAATTCTGTTTTTCATACCTCCCAAAGCCACCTATCCGCCTGCAAAGAGATCGAAAAAGCTTGGAGTGTAACCTGTACTTAATTATATGGCACCGGATTTTCACTGATTCAAGAATCTCAACATCAACTAACAACAAAGAACCAATTTACAAACATCTTAATAGCAATCCATAATTCAGATTATTAACTTCTGAATGCACTAACCGGTTTTTCCTGAAGAATTGTTGTCCAGTCTGTGTAATGTGGTGTCAATTGTACTGTTATTCCGCTTCTTCGCTGTATTAACACATTAAAATCTTAAAACATAAAAACAAACAAAATGTCCCAAAAAAAAAAAAAAACAAAACACAAATAGTTAGTTATATGCTACCAACCTTGAAGTGTTGCACCGCAGCCTCCACATGTGTACACCGGTTTGTTGCTTATCAAACTAACTGTCATCGTAATCAACAAATTGCTATTATCATGAAAACACATTTAAGAGAAAAGTAAAATGAATGAAAAACAAACAAACAACATTGAATCTATAAACATCATCCAGATTGCCTTCATTGAATCTATAAACATCATCTACAATAACCCAAAAATCATCATCACCACAAACAAAACCAACCAAAAAAGATACAGCTAAATATGACCTATCACGACTAAGAACAAACAGACCAAGAACATCTTCAGCGATGGTAAAACTACCTTATCTTTCAGAGTGAACAACAATAAAGAATTGAGACTAACCTCCCTGATCTGTAGGAGAATGTGACAAATTCACAGGAATCAGGTCCAAACGTCAATTTATATGACCGATCTACAAACGAAAAAATGGAAAACTTACCAGCGTCCTCAGATACAGCTAAATACGCATCTCAAACCAACAAAACTCCATTTTCTTGTATAGATGTGACAAGGATTATACACGATTCCTTTTCAAAACCTTAATCACCAACACAGCGTCGGCGAAGGTCATTCATGGTGAACTTACAAAACATTTGTACTGTCATAATGCCATGCTTAGATTGTGCATAAAGATGACAACACCATGGCTGCAAGAGAGGTTGCATGAATAACTGCCATCCTACAACCTTGCCATACCATATTGCTATCTTCATTCAATTTTTACTCAGATCTACAAAATCATCATAGCCTCATCTTGAAAGGACAAGAAAAATGCACTTTACAAAATGCGTTTGAAGATGAAATGGGCATTTAATTCACCTGTGAGAAGTAATCATATCTGAAGTCTCTCTTTCTTCTTCACTCTTTCTTCTCATAATAATAATAATAATAATAATAATAATAATAATAAAATGTTATATTATATATTATATATTACAATTAAAAAACAGAATTATGATATCAGCATGTACATGTGGCATAGCTTAGGAGTTGACACGTAGGCAGATTTACATCATGCTGAAGTCTCTTATTATAGATAGTATAAATATAAATAGATTATTTAGATTAAAATTGGATTTATGACATCAGCATGGACAATGTGGCATATCTCAAAGGTTGACACGTAAGCAAAGTGAGGCCACTTTACTTACGTGTCAATCATTGAGATATGCCACATTGTCCATACTGAGGTCATAAATCCGATTTAATCTATATAATATTGTATATAATAACAGTGCCTCGATAGCAACATCACATACAGTGGGTGTAATTCAGCAAGATCTGTTGGTAAAACCACCATAGCCACACGACCACATGAAAACAAAACACAACTAAATAGGAAAACTTACCAGCGTCCTCAGATACAGCTAAATAGACATCTCAGACCAACCAAACTCCCTTTTCTTGTATAGATGTGACAACGATTATACACGATCCCTTTTCAAAACCTTAATCAACAACACAACGTCGGCGAAGGTCATTCATGGTGAACTTGCAAAACATTCGTATTGTCAGAATGACAGGCTCAGATTATGCATAAAGATGACAACACCATGGCTGCAAGAGAGGTTGCATGAACAACTGCCATCCTACAACCTTGCCATACCATAATGCTATCTTCATTCAATTTTTATTCAGATCTACAAAATCATCATAGCCTCATGTTGAAAGGACAAGAAAAACACCATAGTTTTAGTCTCAGGTAAGAAGCATCTCATCAACATCATTGACTGAATATCCCTTAACTGACATCGATCTCAAAATCATCAACCGAACATCTATAATCTATATAATAATCTATAATAAGAGATGAGAAGCTGATGTCGTTTTGATGAATATCCATTAGGTGACATCGATCTCATCATCATCAACCGAACATCGATTAATTCAGATTTATGACATGACCATGAACAATGTGAGGTCATCTTCTAAACTCTTATTATAGATTATATAGAGATAGATATAGATATCGATATTAAATAACCTGAGATCCAGTAAGAAGAGTTCGACTTGCAGAAATCAACATTTATTCCCATAATTGGAAACACTTCTTCACATGAGCATTGGGCTGTCATGAACAAAATTAAAAATTATAATTTAAGATCTCATATGTAAAAATAAACGTGTTAATGTAATACCAAACATATAACTGCTTTTGTGATTTGACATTGCAATGCAACTGTTGTAGTCTTATTGAAGTAGACAGGAAGTCATCTAATTATTCTTAATCGTGAATGCACAATCAAAACGAAACATATATATGTCGAGATGTCGACAACGGTACAGAGCGTATGGTGCATCTTCAATTTTTAGAACGATTGAAAATCCATTTAGGTTAATGATCATAAACACAAAACCTAATTAAAGAAACCTATGCATCCATTACAAAATCTGGTAATAAACATACCTAAACTTCACCAGCTTGACGGTAAACATCTGCACCTGATACATAAATAAATGAATCAGATTTAATCATCAACAATTTTCATCAGCAATTTTAAAACAAAGATCTTGTACCTGATGACAAAAACTGAACAAATTCAAAAAAAAATGAACAAAATCGCACCTGATTCCTTACAAACTTCAACAACTTCTTATTTCACCACCACCACCGAATGTTTCAAATTCAAACCCATGAAATCTCGTTCCATAGTTCCACTACAAGATTCCAATCCCAATTTCATCAAACTTTCACCCGATCAAAAAACGCTCAAAATTTAAAAAACCCAAAACCCTAAAAATAAAGAACAATGTACCATCATACTGAAACTCAAAAGGGGATAATGTAAATCAATCATCTGGATGGACTAATGTTGTTGTTCATGAGGTCTGTGCTTTCTATGGTTCAAAACTTTCACAAACCATGGCTGCAAGAAGGGTTGCAGGTTTAAACTTGCCTTCCACTATTCTTGCCACGCCATGGTCATGAATTGTGTGTAAAAATTTTTAAGTCATCATAACCAAACCACAGACCACTACCAATTGAAACCAGAGCCACCATCGTCAACCACCGTCCAGAAACCCTAAAGGGTTCCAAGACGAACACGGAACAACACAAACGCGGCGTCGGCGAGTCTGTGCTCCACATCATCAACAAAGATACTGAAACAAAAACCTTCCATCATGGCCACATCAAAATCAAAGAAGAAAAAATTAAGATAAAAATCTACAAAAAAAAAAAAAAAATTCGATGTACCTTATCAGAAGTTTTAAATAACCTGAGATCCAGTAAGAAGAGTTCGAGTTGCAGAAATCATCATTTATTCCCATAATTGGAAACACTTCTTCACATGAGCATTGGGCTGTCATGAACAAAATTAAAATTATAATTTAAGATCTCATATGTAAAAATAAACGTGTTAATGTAATACCAAACATATAACTGCTTTTGTGATTTGACATTGCAATGCAACTGTTGTAGTCTTATTGAAGTAGACAGGAAGTCATCTAATTATTCTTAATCGTGAATGCACAATCAAAACGAAACATATATCTGTTGAGATGTCGACAATGGTACAGAGCGTATGGTGCATCTTCAATTTTTAGAATGATTGAAAATCCATTTAGGTTAATGATCATAAACACAAAACCTAATTAAAGAAACCTATACATCCATTACAAAATCTGGTAATAAACATACCTAAACTTCACCAGCTTGACGGTAAACATTTGCACCTGATACATAAATAAATGAATCAGATTTAATCCTCAACAATTTTCATCAGCAATTTTAAAACAAAGATCTTGTACCTGATGACAAAAACTGAACAAATTCGAAAAAAATGAACAAAATCGCACCTGATTCCTTACAAACTTCAACAGCTTCTTCTTTCACCACCACCACCGAATGTTTCAAATTCAAACCCATGAAATCTCGTTCCATAGTTCCACTACAAGATTCCAATCCCAATTTTATCAAACTTTCACCCGATAAAAAAACGCCCAAAATTTCAAAAAACCCAAAAACCTAAAAATAAAGAACAATGTTACATCATACTGAAACTCAAAAGGGGATAATGTAAATCAATCACCTGAATGGACTGTTGGTGCATAATGTCTATAGCCTTCGTCTAAAGTCTAGGTCATGTCGGTAGTTTGTATAGGGGTCAAAAATGTCAAATATGTAATTTTATGATGTGTTAAGGTAATTTCGCACGAAATTACTTAATGTAATTTCGCACGAAATTACATAAGGTAATTTCGCATGAACTGGCATGTGTAATTCCATGCGAAATTACCTGCCTATAAATAGGTTGTCTTAGCTTCTCATTTGGTACGAAATTATCTGAGGTGTAACGAAGTGCTGTCAAAATTTCACCGTGTTTTCAAGTCAATTATCAATGAGAAGCTTGTTTTAAGTATCATACTCTGTTTCTACTCATTTCTACACTAATTCTAGGCTGTTTGTTTGTTTACGCCTCTCAAACAGTTGTGTATTGTCTCTGATTGACTCATTTGATCATCAAAACGATCCTACAAGTGGTATCAGAGCTCAGGATGAGTCAATACACTTGAATCAGTGCTTTTCTACTCATTTTTTGGACTTCTGGACAAATTCATGGACAAAATGGACTGATCTTTTGACATAACGTGTAAAATACAGTTTTAACAAACCCTTGAAAGAATCAGACCTAAATTCAGTTTAAAAGTGACAAAAATTGGCCAAAAAGTTAATTTTGTTTGAACGAACATCTATTTTCGTTTGAAAAGTTGAGGTAATTTCACAAGAAATTACTGATTTCGTTTGAAATACACCTGATTTCGTTTCAAAAGTAATTTTGTTTGGATAATTTCGCACGAAATTAGATATTTCGCTTGAAATGACATTTGATTTCGTTTGAAAGTGTAATTTCGTGTGAAATAGCTATTTTCACTTGAAACTTGATTTCGTGTGAAAAACTGATTTCGTTTGAGAAGTCTGATTTCGTTTGAAAACCTGTTTTCGTGTGAAGTCCATTTCGTTCGTGGTATTTCGTTTAAAGTTCATTTCGTGTAGAAAGTGTTTTCGCTTGAAAGTAACCATTTTTCAAAACTTAAATTTCTTTTTCCGTAAATTGTTTTCGTAAAATGGATAACCAAGAGTTTTACAACTTCTTTGCCGGTGGGGGGATGACGGCAACACAAACACCAGCCAGTATCATGCAAAATGTGAACATGGAAAATGAACTCGACACTATGCAGAAACCGACGAAGTTGATGAACATTGATGAGTATGCTGGGTGGTCGGAAAGGTTTAAGACTTGGGTGCAAGCCAACCATTTTGAATGCTGGATGAAAATCGAGTCTAAATATGTTCCTCCAAAGAATGGTTCGGGTTTAGATAAATCAATCGGAAGCTTGACTCCACAAGAACAAGAAGATTTCAAGGCAGAAAAGAAAATGATGAGCATTCTACAACAAGCCATCAAAGAGGATATCTTAGTTTTGCTACAACATCAGGGTGATTCACAGTCCGTTTGGAATTCATTGAAAGTAAAGTTTCTTGGAAGTGTGTCTATGATAAAAAGCAAAACTGCTTTGATGAAGAAAGAGTTTGATATCTTTACGGGTATAAAGGGTGAAACAACAAAGCAGTTGATTAAAAGATATTGCCATCTAGTTGTTGAGATGAAGAGGTTGGGCATAACCAAGACGGATGAGGAATGGGTCGATAAATTGGCGGATGCATTACCATATGATGAATGGGGAACTTATCTGTTGGTGTTGAAGAATAATTTGGAGTATGTGGGATTCAACCTTAGCACATTCATTGAAAAGATTGAGTCACACGAGCTTGAGTTGACAAAGATTAGAAAGATGAAGTCTTCAAGTGTTCAACAAGATGTCTCATTGTATTACAAAGGAAGTACTCCAGCAACATCAAATCTAAGTCCAAAAGTGCAGACAGCCTTTAGTGCAGATTCAACATCCGGTGTATCATCTGTCACATCAAGCAACAAAGTTCACCATTTGCAAGTTTTGAGCCAAATCCAAAGGTTCAAAACTCACCTGATCAATCCTACACTCAAAGTTCGTCAGGATCAAACAGTCAAAGTCAAGGTCCAGGAATTCTGTGTAACATAGCAGTGAACATAAAGAATGCTCAAGACTTTACTGAATCATCAGCGAAGCAGCACATAGCACTTCTTGCTTCGGTGCTTGAATCGTATGAAAGCTTGGTTGCAGGTAGAATTGGGAACCCCGATATGACAAAGAAAGACTATGATCAGATCGATCCAGAGGAGCTGGAATTGATCGACATCAAATGGGGAATGGCAAGCTTGGTGAGAAGAGCTCAACGTTTTATGGAAATTACTGGTCGGAACAGTCTTTCAGGACCAGATCAAAAACTTGGGTTTGATAAATCGAAAGTCACATGTTTTAAATGTAAAGAGAAGGGACATTTCAAGCGGGAATGTCCAAACAGGGAGGTTAACAACCATCAAAACCCGTTCTCAAATGATTATTACAAACAAGCGATCTATCATAAGACAAGTCAACAACCATTCACCCAAAGACCTCAGATCGAAAACAAGCCGGAAAAGGCTCTTTGTCACACCCCGATTTCCACGTGTCACCGGTGGGCCCGGTGGGGGAGTATCGTGACGTGGTTGGCAACGTAATAGTCAAACAACACAATATAATAATGCACAGCGGAAGCAAATTTAAAATAAGATACAACCGAATTTATTTATTGTAAACAAGGTCACAATCATCCGGTGTTTATCCACAGTAGGATCGAATAAAAACATTGTTTATGGTTCAACAGACTTCGGCATCTAAAGCTTGCGAGACTTCTACTGATGCTTAGGAGAATCCCAGCCTATTACGCCTAGTACCTGCATTTAATCTTTTTGGGAAAATACGTCAGTTTACACTGGTAAATACATTCAACTGACTCATTTTATAAAATGATTGAAAATTTGTTTGGATGCACATGGCATAAACATTTTATTTAACTTGGGAGAATTATTTAATATTATAATCTTGTGAATGATTTACATGTTACTTATGCGTTCAGTAGCCCGGACGTATCCGGGTTAAAGATCAATAGACACACCACTTTAAGTGAGTTATACACGGGAGTACGCCTACACCCCGTGCTCAGGTCGTGGCTATCTCGTAAGATAATGCCAGGGATATCCGGGACATGGTCATTAACCCCCCAAAGGCTGTAAAGTAAACACATCTGTTTAAAACGAGCCGATCAAATTATTCAATTAACCACTAAGCGTGGAAGATTTGATGCTCGATCAAGCGGTACGCTATGTACCGTAACCCAAGCCCGTATAGGGAAAATAAGTTAAAAGTATTTACCTTTGCAAGTATAAATCCTTAATCGAATAAATTGCAGATAGCTTTTACTGGGCTCCTAATCTGGAACGAAGGTTTAATATAACCTATTAGAATACTAACGGATCTTTAATTAAGCTTAAGCTTAGACCGGTCAGTTTTAAAGATACGGTTCGTACGCACGATTAAGCGAAGACCGGATAGAATGTGATTTAGACCCGACAAGTTTGAAGACTTGTTTAATATGGGTTTACTATTCACATTCTGGATTTTGAGATAAAAATAATATCGTTTGACCCGTTTCGGCTAGTTTATGCAAACTAGTTACATAAGCCGAACCGAACGCGAAAAATGCATAACGGTTAACCGAAAGGGTCGCGAACAGGTTTCCTAAGTTAATACGCTTTAAATATGTTGTGATATCATTATGATATCTTCCATAATGCCCATAACGAGTTTAATCCCTAAATACGCCCCGTAGGGGTATTTTGGTCATTTTAAGGTTTATAAAAGAGATTTATAATACTTCTGAGATACGGGTCTGATTTAATCAGTAAAATTATCAATTTTAACAGGTATCAACAGTTGGTATAAAGTATTTTGTGATAAAATGGTTCTAGACCCAAACTATGCGTTTAATACGCGTATAAAGCCGTTTTAAGCGACGTACGGTTTAAAATACCATTCTGAGTTTTCTGATCAGCAAAACAGGCTCAAAACACTCTATTTATTATTTTAAATCAGTGGCAATTGGATTGGTATCAATCGGATTCGTAAAACTCGTTTTATGGCCTAAAAGGGCATATTCGGTATTAACCGAATCAATGCGATAAGCCTAGCTTAAGATCAGTTCAAAAATAATTAAAAATCTTCAAAAATCCCAAAATATTATTTAACATCAGTGGGTAAAAGTTTTGGTACCGAAAATCGGGTTTAGATAGGCTATGCGCTAATCGCGCCGTTTAATTAATAAAAAGCTTATTATTTACGCTAATGCGCATATCTCCTAATCTAGACCTCCGCTTGACGTGAAAATTTACGTACATGCTAAATAATCAGTAACTAAGATTTTAGTACTTCCACATTTTCAAAATTCTCGTTGTAGGGTCATAAGGGTGTTATGGTCCAATTTAAGCGATTAACGGAAACGTGTGCATGCATCGGATAATCAACGAAACAAGTACAGAGACTTATACTAGCATGTAACCCAACCCTAATGAGACTTTAAGGCATGTCTAATTCCAACTAAAACGGGTCAGAACCGAAGTCAACGCAAAAGTCAAAGTTTTGCGCCTTTCGGTTCCGAACCGGGTTTAAACAGAAATTTGTCGAGTCGGGCAAGCGTAGACAAGTTTTCATACTTATTACCATGTTATATTAAGGTTAAAACAGGTTGCACACCTTGCGGATCATTAATTGTGCATTAAATCGCATTTTGTATTTCTGTTGACTTTTTCGGTCAACGTTTGACCCGACAAACGACCTAGTTAGGTCTGGAATTGGTACTTGCCCTTATAAGGGTTTAATACCCATACAATTACCTATCTAACGGTACTTTTAATTTGACATACGACTGAGCTATCGTTGTTTAATCACAAAGTCAACCGTTAAGCTCGATATATTGACTTTTAAGCTAATTACTAAGCTAGAATTAATTTAGAAGGGTTAAGCAACTTACTAGATGATTAATGGATGATTAGGAAGGCCTTCAATCAGATTGTAAGCTCCTCAAATGCTCAGATTGTTTGCAATTGATGTGTGGAATGGTTGTGACATTAAGGGGTCTTTATATACAAGAATCAAGCACCACAAGAGAGTGACAACCAAGTCTAGGGCCATCCACAATTGATCAACACTTGTAAGTAGTGTGTAGGGATGTCTAGGGGCCATGTATATGCAAGAAAAACCGGTGGAATGGGTCATAATCGCGCATAACAGCCAACAGCAGGTAACAGACATGTGGGCTGGAAATGGGTGTCCCTCGCGTGGCGCGAGGGACCCTCGCGTGGCGCGAGACCCCTGCAGATCCTTATTTTGATTTTGTTGCTGGTGTTTCGAAAGGGTACCCACTTGTTCGACCTAGGGACTTTATTTTGTCAGATGAGGGCCTCCTAAAAAGCCTTTGTACTGTTCTAAACCCCACCATGAAGTATTGTTTCATTTGAATCCATAAACAAGACCCGAAAAGATCGGTTTACCATTTAATTTATTCGTGGGATCCAATCATGCTTTTCAACATCCATTATTGTGAACCCAACTTCTGAACTAAGAGTATAATAGATGCGTAAATTATTAAATCGGGTCTTAGGATTTATAACGAGGTCGTTCAGAGGTGCAAAAGTTAACATAACGACACTTTTAAATCCTGTCAATCATTTTTATTAAATCCGGGTTTACGACGCGTTTCGTCTTACATGACACGTGTCGTTTTATTATTGAACCCGAAATTTTGAGGTGTTACATCCTCACCCCCTTATAATAAATCTCGACCCGAGATTTACTGAAACAAGTAAGGGTACTTTTCTTTCATGGTGGATTCTAACTCCCACGTAAACTCGGGACCTCTTCGGGCATCCCATTTGACCTTTACAAAAGGTATATGCTTTCTTCGAAGCTTCCTTACCTGTCGATCTTCAATCGACAAAGGTTTTTCAACAAATTTCAAGCTCTTGTCTATCTGCACATCTGTATGTGGCATGACATGTGAGTCGTCAGCGGAACACTTCTTTAGATTGCAGATGTGGAACACATTGTGAATTCCACTGAGCTCTTCCGGTAAGTTCAACTTATAGGCAACTGATCCGACACGTTCGATAACCTCGAAAGGTCCTATGTATCTCGGGCTTAGTTTGCCTTTCTTACCAAATCGCATCACCCCCTTCCAGGGTGACACTTTAAGTAGGACTTTGTCACCTACTTCGAAGTGAAAATCCTTTCGACTTGGATCCGCGTAACTCTTCTGCCTATTCCGGGCAGCTTGGAGATTGTTACGAATCTGGACAATCTTGTCCGTCGTTTCGAACACGATCTCTGGTCCTGATAACTGGACTTCTCCAACTTCCGCCCAACAAACTGGCGATCTACACTTTCTACCGTATAATGCCTCAAAAGGCGCAGCCTTTATGCTGGTATGGTAGCTATTGTTGTAGGAGAATTCGATCAATGGTAGGTTCTTATCCCAACTACCTCCCAAATCGATCGCACATGCACGTAGCATGTCTTCCAATGTTTGAATAGTACGCTCACTCTGACCGTCTGTCTGAGGATGGTAAGCCGTACTAAAGTTCAAACGTGTGCCCAAAGATTGCTGGAAGCTCTTCCAAAGATGTGACGTGTACCTAGTATCCCTATCAGAGATAATAGCTACAGGTATGCCGTGTAAGGCTACAATCTTATCAACGTATAACTGGGCTAACATATCGGAGCTATAAGTCTCCTTGATGGGTAAGAAATGAGCTGACTTAGTCAGTCGGTCAACTATAACCCATATCGTATCATTTCCTTTCCTTGTCTTGGGCAACTTGGTAATAAAATCCATAGTTACCATTTCCCACTTCCACGTAGGAAGTTCAGGCTGTTGTAGCAAACCTGACGGCTTCTGATGCTCGGCTTTGACTTGCGCACATGTCAAGCAATTTGCTACATGGGCGGCTACAGACTTTTTCAAGCCTATCCACCAATAATTTGCCTTTAAATCCTGGTACATCTTATCAGCTCCAGGATGAACGGAGTATTTGGAACTGTGGGCTTCTTGGAGGATGACATCACGAAGTCCTCCAAAAATCGGAACCCATATTCGTCCGTTTAACCGTAAAATTCCGTCCTTGCTAAGAGTTAACTGTTCCTCAGTTACTCCTAACTTTTCATTAGGATAGTTAGCTTCCAACACAGCTTCCTTCTGTGCAGCTAACACCCTTTCTATCATACTGTTCTTTACCTCCATACGCTTGGCGTTAATTCGAATGGGTTTAACCCTTTCCTTTCTGCTCAAGGCATCAGCGACTACATTCGCTTTGCCGGGATGGTATTTGATTTCACAATCATAATCATTTAAAGTTTCCATCCAACGGCGTTGCCTCATGTTTAATTCTTTCTGGTTAAACAGATGCTGGAGGCTCTTGTGATCAGAAAAGATCACAAACTTGATTCCATAAAGATAATGCCTCCACAGTTTTAGTGCGAACACAACGGCACCCAATTCCAAGTCATGGGTGGTGTAATTCTTTTCGTGCACCTTTAACTGTCGCGATGCATAGGCAATCACCTTGCCTTTCTGCATAAGCACACACCCCATGCCAGTGTGTGATGCATCACAATAAACTACAAATTCTTCAGCGCCTTCAGGTAAGGTAAGCACAGGAGCGTTGCTCAACTTTTGTTTCAAAACATCGAAGGACTCTTGCTGTTTAGGGCCCCATACGAATTTTACTTTCTTCTTGGTCAAGGAAGTTAGAGGCGCAGCAATCCTTGAAAAATTTTCAATGAAGCGCCTGTAATATCCTGCCAATCCTAGGAAACTACGAATCTCCGTAGGTGTCTTTGGCTCTTGCCAATTCATAACAGCTTCGACTTTAGCGGGATCCACCTGGATACCACGCTCACTGACCATATGTCCAAGGAATTGGACTTCTCGTAGCCAAAATTCACACTTAGAGAATTTGGCGTAGAGCTTCTCCTGACGTAGAAGTTTGAGAATACAACAAAGGTGTTTCTCGTGGTCAGCTTGGTTCTTAGAATAAATAAGGATGTCATCAATGAAGACGATAACAAATTTATCTAAGTAAGGCTTGCAGACACGATTCATGAGATCCATGAACGCGGCTGGTGCATTAGTGAGCCCAAAAGGCATCACTAGGAACTCGTAATGACCGTAGCGAGTCCTGAATGCAGTCTTGTGAACGTCTTCATCCATAACCTTCAACTGATGGTATCCTGACCTTAGATCAATCTTTGAGAAGTAACTTGCCCCTTGAAGCTGATCGAACAAATCGTCGATCCTGGGCAATGGATATCTATTCTTGATCGTGACTTTATTAAGCTCGCGATAGTCGATGCATAGACGCATCGATCCATCCTTCTTCTTGACAAACAGGATTGGTGCTCCCCAAGGAGATGAACTAGGTCGAATGAAACCCTTAGCTAGTAATTCATCTAGCTGCGTCCGCAACTCCTTCATTTCCGTGGGTGCCAATCTGTATGGAGCTCTAGCAACTGGTGCCGCTCCGGGGATGATATCGATCCTGAATTCGACTTGTCTATCTGGTGGTAGACCAGGTAGATCTTCAGGAAACACTTCTGGGTATTCCGAAATGACAGGGATATCTTCTAACTTTGGTTTAGGCTCGTCGATGATCACCTGTGCCATGTAGATGACACACCCCTTCTTCAAACACTTTGAAGCCTTGAGCATAGTCACGTGCTCAGGCAGTCCGTACTGGGTATCTCCCCAAATGGTAAGTGATTCACCAGACGGAGTCTTTATCACTACTTGCTTCATGTTACAGATGATTTGGGCCTGGTTATGAGATAACCAGTCCATACCCAGAACTATGTCAAAACCGGCTAGCTTAAAGGGAAGTAGAGATAGAGGAAAAGAATGGTTCTTAATGGATATAACACATCCATCTAACTCAGTAGAGACGGCTTCAATGGTACCATCTGCTAACTCTACCTCATAATTCACTTTTAGGGTTTTGACAGGTAAATTCAACAATTTACAAAATTTATGATCTACGAAGGACTTATCTGCGCCTGAATCAAAAAGTACTCTTGCAAAAACATCGTTTACAAGGAAAGTACCTGTTATGACGTTATCATCCTTCACAGCCTCCTTCGCATCCATCCTGAAGACTCTGGCGTTAGTCTTCTTAGCCTCCTCAGACTTCTTGTTGTACTTAGGGCAGTTAGTCTTTATGTGGCCCTTTTCATTGCAACGGTAGCACGTTGCATCTTTCATCTTCTTGCAATCCAAGGTTTTGTGTTCCTTGGACTTGCACAAACCGCAAGCAAAAGACCTTGACTCGTTATTCGAGTTTGATTCGAGTCTGCACTTTCCAAAGTGCTGTTTCTTGCAAGTTTTGCATGTGGGCTTCTCTCCAGAACGATGCCCATCCTTCTTCGAATCCGATCCCTTCTTGTGATCACCGCTCCCACTGTGCTTCTTGTTCGACCTACGCGAACCATCATCTTCATGCTTCCTCTTCTCGGCCGCCTTATTCCTCTGCGATCTCTGCCGGACCGCATCCAGAGTGAGGGATAAGGAAAGGTCAGTTACAGACCTGAAGGTAACTGGCCGAGAAGCCTTTACACTGGACTTGATCTCGGGTTCCAAACCACCAATAAAGCGAGCAATTCTTTTTGGCTCCGGGGTTACCAGATAAGGTACCAACCGGGATAGTGTATTGAAGCTCGTCAGATAAGCTTGACAATCGAGGTTCTTCATTACCAGTGATAGGAAGTCATATTCTATCTTTTCCACCTCATGTTGAGGGCAGAAATTTTCCTTGATCAAGGCGATGAATTGATCCCACGTCATGCTATACAACGGGATCTTTCCGGAGGCCTCCATCAGAGATCTCCACCAAGCTAACGCCTCACCCTTGAAGGACTGTGAGACAAATTTAACCACATCACCTTCAGCGCATCCGCTGATGTCCACGACCGTGTCCATTTCATCCAGCCACGTCATGCAGTCTACGGCTCCTTTCTCCCCCGTAAAATCCCTGGGTTTACAAGACACAAAGTACTTATATGTGCAACCCCTGTTACGGTGTCCCTGATGCAGTACCAACTGCTGAGATGGATTACTTTGGTGGTTGGTGGACTGGCGATCATCACCGTTTTTCTTTGGTACATCCTTTTTGGGAGGAGGCTTGTTATGAGCCTCAGAATGCGTCCTTGGCTTTGAATGTGATACAGAGTGGGTCCTACTTCGGGTACTACTGTATTCTTCATACTGTCTATCCAAAGCTTGAGTAACAGCACCGTCTATTATTGCTTTTAACTCGGCACCCGTTAATGTAATCTGGGCGTTCTCATTCGGCTCCACAGGATGACTATTGACTTCATTAGAGTTAGCCATTTGTATTGAACTGTTGCAGAAAACAAGGACAATAATTTATTTGGGAGTTTATTATGGAATTACCCCTTAGGGTAACTCGTTAACCATGGTAAACAGAAACCATATTTGGTTAACTTATTAATCGTATTAATTTAGGATTTCAATTAAAATTTATCCTAAACATAAACAATAACAATATATATTAGCACATAAGGCTTGGTCACATGGACAATTTAAATTTTAAGCTATGATTTCAGAGAATCAAGACTTTTAAGGTTTGAACCTAGTTCATTACCTTTATTAGACAGGGAGTCAAAGCTACCACTGTCTTTTGGCTCATATGGAAATGAGCAGGGCCCGTAGGTATTATATTACCACGTATGGTTAAAATATGATCATCTTAATTGATGATATAAACCCAGGATTCAGAGATCATTAAACTAGGTTAGGAATCTTCTAAAGAATTCCTTTATAAAAAGACGTATGTGATTTTAACGAATCACTTCTGCCAGGAGTGTTAACATGTTTTAAGATGTTAACAGGGAATTGAATCTTTTAAACAGGTCTTACCATTTTGGCCCGGTCTTATATTTGACACGTGGCTAGGTTTCACACTTTAAGATCCTTAATTAAATAAATTTCATAGGCAGATTAATTTAAAAGGAATGATTTTAATTTATTTATTTCATTTATAATTTATATATGCACATAATGGCAAACATGAAATTTATAAAACAAACATTCCATTAATTATACGTAGGTTACATATTGCCCTAAACGGGTCTTTTCACACAAACCATTTCCCACGTAGGGGTCAAACAAGTACTTACCCGCGCAGGGGTTAAATTTAAAACACAAGTCCTCGCAGGGACTGATTACTTAAATAGATGTCCACGCAGGGACTAGGTACAAAGATAAATGTCCACGCAGGGACTACATACACACATAAAGGATTTACTGATCCTTCTTGCTCTTTCCCTTGATTAAGTTCGTCAAGGTCTTGAACATCCCCTGGTTACGCCTTCAGTCTTCCCGTGCCTCATGCCGCACCTCCCTAATACTTTGTAGGATTTCTTGATGCAGTGGTGGCGACATCTGCAGAGACGGCGGGGGTTGTTGGTAGTACGGGGGTTGTGTAGGCATCTGGTATCCCTGTGCTGGGTAGCCTACTCCCCAAGGACCTCCATACGGTCCCTCCTGGTTAAGGGCGTTGTAATTAGCTGCTACCAAATACGGGTCGGCTTCAGCGTATCCGAGGTTAGGGTGAGTCGGTGGCTCAAACGGGTTGTACATCGCAGGACCCGTGTATGCTGGTATCTGATTATCGAAACCCGTCGGTGGCGGTTGCTGCGCGTAGGGGTTTGATGGTCCACCTATCTGCGGAACTTCTTGTTCCGGCTGATAATTTCTGCCACTTGATTGTAGAGGAGAGCTGAAATGAAACTCTTCTCTTCGTGTGGTCATCCGGGGTCCGGTTCTCATACGTCTTTGCGGTTGCGGAGGCGCCGGTTGAACTGGTGGCGGTGGAGGCGGTGGCGTTACTGCCACAAACTGGTGATTCCCAGAGGAATCTTGATGATGCTGCTGCTGCTGCTCATGCGGCGAAGAATAGTGAGGCTGATGCTGCTCATGCGGCGACGAATGGTGAGGAGGTGTATAATACCATTCGTGCCGAGTAAAGATAGCCTGGAAGCTATCTGGACCATTATAGGGTGGCCCGTGATAAATGGAACTATCCGAGACCTCGATTGGGTGGTTGGGAGTTCCTGATGCGGGTTCTTCGGGGTCGTCTTCCTCATCCATATCATTTCCTCCAGAAAAATGGTCCTCCGGCCCCAATGGGTTAAAACCCACTGGTTCTTGTATATAATCCGCCGGGTTAAACTGGCCTTGAAAGATTGGAGTGGGGTCTCCAAAAGGGCGGTGCGACATAGATCGCTGTAACGGTATGTGCGAATGGTGGGGGTCTCTAGGCTCATTTTCTGATTGTGGCCCATAGGAGTCTTGAGCGGGAGTCGTAGAGCTGTTCGAAACCGACCGTCTTGCCGGTTGAAAGAGACCTCTCTGGTTCCGCCGAGTACCGTCACTCTCGGCGGGGATAGGAGCTTGTGTATTGGACGGCCCAGCTTCATGGTCGTTGGGGGCGGTGGTCGGCCCCTTTCCTCCTCGTCCTCGCATACGTAAAAATCTTGGAGGCATCTTTGTTATACCTGTCCTCAAAACATAAGATAACAAATAACAAAATATAAAGCTTAAAGGACAAAACAAAAACCGAATAAGGTGGAATTTGTCCTATGTTATAAGTCTAGACTCGAAAGTTTTAAATATGTGCAATTGTGTAACTGAGATTAAACACAAAAGGCTAGTGTTTAATTCACTCAGAGTTGGCTCTGATACCAACCTGTCACACCCCGATTTCCACGTGTCACCGGTGGGCCCGGTGGGGGAGTATCGTGACGTGGTTGGCAACGTAATAGTCAAACAACACAATATAATAATGCACAGCGGAAGCAAATTTAAAATAAGATACAACCGAATTTATTTATTGTAAACAAGGTCACAATCATCCGGTGTTTATCCACAGTAGGATCGAATAAAAACATTGTTTATGGTTCAACAGACTTCGGCATCTAAAGCTTGCGAGACTTCTACTGATGCTTAGGAGAATCCCAGCCTATTACGCCTAGTACCTGCATTTAATCTTTTTGGGAAAATACGTCAGTTTACACTGGTAAATACATTCAACTGACTCATTTTATAAAATGATTGAAAATTTGTTTGGATGCACATGGCATAAACATTTTATTTAACTTGGGAGAATTATTTAATATTATAATCTTGTGAACGATTTACATGTTACTTATGCGTTCAGTAGCCCGGACGTATCCGGGTTAAAGATCAATAGACACACCACTTTAAGTGAGTTATACACGGGAGTACGCCTACACCCCGTGCTCAGGTCGTGGCTATCTCGTAAGATAATGCCAGGGATATCTGGGACATGGTCATTAACCCCCCAAAGGCTGTAAAGTAAACACATCTGTTTAAAACGAGCCGATCAAATTATTCAATTAACCACTAAGCGTGGAAGATTTGATGCTCGATCAAGCGGTACGCTATGTACCGTAACCCAAGCCCGTATAGGGAAAATAAGTTAAAAGTATTTACCTTTGCAAGTATAAATCCTTAATCGAATAAATTGCAGATAGCTTTTACTGGGCTCCTAATCTGGAACGAAGGTTTAATATAACCTATTAGAATACTAACGGATCTTTAATTAAGCTTAAGCTTAGACCGGTCAGTTTTAAAGATACGGTTCGTACGCACGATTAAGCGAAGACCGGATAGAATGTGATTTAGACCCGAAAAGTTTGAAGACTTGTTTAATATGGGTTTACTATTCACATTCTGGATTTTGAGATAAAAATAATATCGTTTGACCCGTTTCGGCTAGTTTATGCAAACTAGTTACATAAGCCGAACCGAACGCGAAAAATGCATAACGGTTAACCGAAAGGGTCGCGAACAGGTTTCCTAAGTTAATACGCTTTAAATATGTTGTGATATCATTATGATATCTTCCATAATGCCCATAACGAGTTTAATCCCTAAATACGCCCCGTAGGGGTATTTTGGTCATTTTAAGGTTTATAAAAGAGATTTATAATACTTCTGAGATACGGGTCTGATTTAATCAGTAAAATTATCAATTTTAACAGGTATCAACAGTTGGTATAAAGTCTTTTGTGATAAAATGGTTCTAGACCCAAACTATGCGTTTAATACGCGTATAAAGCCGTTTTAAGCGACGTACGGTTTAAAATACCATTCTGAGTTTTCTGATCAGCAAAACAGGCTCAAAACACTCTATTTATTATTTTAAATCAGTGGCAATTGGATTGGTATCAATCGGATTCGTAAAACTCGTTTTATGGCCTAAAAGGGCATATTCGGTATTAACCGAATCAATGCGATAAGCCTAGCTTAAGATCAGTTCAAAAATAATTAAAAATCTTCAAAAATCCCAAAATATTATTTAACATCAGTGGGTAAAAGTTTTGATACCGAAAATCGGGTTTAGATAGGCTATGCGCTAATCGCGCCGTTTAATTAATAAAAAGCTTATTATTTACGCTAATGCGCATATCTCCTAATCTAGACCTCCGCTTGACGTGAAAATTTACGTACATGCTAAATAATCAGTAACTAAGATTATAGTACTTCCACATTTTCAAAATTCTCGTTGTAGGGTCATAAGGGCGTTATGGTCCAATTTAAGCGACTAACGGAAACGTGTGCATGCATCGGATAATCAACGAAACAAGTACAGAGACTTATACTAGCATGTAACCCAACCCTAATGAGACTTTAAGGCATGTCTAATTCCAACTAAAACGGGTCAGAACCGAAGTCAACGCAAAAGTCAAAGTTTTGCGCCTTTCGGTTCCGAACCGGGTTTAAACAGAAATTTGTCGAGTCGGGCAAGCGTAGACAAGTTTTCAAACTTATTACCATGTTATATTAAGGTTAAAACAGGTTGCACACCTTGCGGATCATTAATTGTGCATTAAATCGCATTTTGTATTTCTGTTGACTTTTTCGGTCAACGTTTGACCCGACAAACGACCTAGTTAGGTCTGGAATTGGTACTTGCCCTTATAAGGGTTTAATACCCATACAATTACCTATCTAACGGTACTTTTAATTTGACATACGACTGAGCTATCGTTGTTTAATCACAAAGTCAACCGTTAAGCTCGATATATTGACTTTTAAGCTAATTACTAAGCTAGAATTAATTTAGAAGGGTTAAGCAACTTACTAGATGATTAATGGATGATTAGGAAGGCCTTCAATCAGATTGTAAGCTCCTCAAATGCTCAGATTGTTTGCAATTGATGTGTGGAATGGTTGTGACATTAAGGGGTCTTTATATACAAGAATCAAGCACCACAAGAGAGTGACAACCAAGTCTAGGGCCATCCACAATTGATCAACACTTGTAAGTAGTGTGTAGGGATGTCTAGGGGCCATGTATATGCAAGAAAAACCGGTGGAATGGGTCATAATCGCGCATAACAGCCAACAGCAGGTAACAGACATGTGGGCTGGAAATGGGTGTCCCTCGCGTGGCGCGAGGGACCCTCGCGTGGCGCGAGACCCCTGCAGATCCTTATTTTGATTTTGTTGCTGGTGTTTCGAAAGGGTACCCACTTGTTCGACCTAGGGACTTTATTTTGTCAGATGAGGGCCTCCTAAAAAGCCTTTGTACTGTTCTAAACCCCACCATGAAGTATTGTTTCATTTGAATCCATAAACAAGACCCGAAAAGATCGGTTTACCATTCAATTTATTCGTGGGATCCAATCATGCTTTTCAACATCCATTATTGTGAACCCAACTTCTGAACTGAGAGTATAATAGATGCGTAAATTATTAAATCGGGTCTTAGGATTTATAACGAGGTCGTTTAGAGGTGCAAAAGTTAACATAACGACACTTTTAAATCCTGTCAATCATTTTTATTAAATCCGGGTTTACGACGCGTTTCGTCTTACATGACACGTGTCGTTTTATTATTGAACCCGAAATTTTGAGGTGTTACACTCTTTTAGTCAATCAAGATGATGAGAAGGTTGCTGAAGGTTTTAGTTGGGATAAGTACATCCCTGGTAGTGAGGGTAGGGCAATGATGGCAGAGATTATGGAACAACCGGAATGCGTTGTTGAGACAGAAGAAGTTAATGAAGTGACATCTGAAGAAAGTTTGGATGATCTTGAAGAAGTTGTTGCAGAAGTCTATTACTACCAATCTGAACAAGAGATTATTGCTAGTTCTTTCAAATCAATAATGCCTCCTAATATGTTTGAATCTTTTGCAGGTTTCTTCAGTGAGCCAACTACTGGTCTTTGTCCAAGATATGATGTTGAACCAGATCCAGTTGAAGAGATAATAGACATTTCAAAAGAAATGAATGAAGAGACTCTAAAAGAGATTGCTGATAAAGCATTAATGGGCAAGCTAAAAGAGGTAGAAACAGAATCTGTCGAATCAAAGTCTGTCGAAACCGAGTCAGTTGAAAGTATCTCTGTCGAAACGGTCAAAAAGGAATTTGACGAGAAATCGGAAAATGAGGAGATCAAATCAGGAGACGAGTCTGAGTCAGAGTCTGATGGTTTTGGTAAAACAAATTTTAAAATTGATCAAGAAGAAAAGGTTACCGAAAAGTTTGATTCGATTCTTGAAATTTCATGCAAAAACTGTTCAAAATCATGCATGGATTGTCTTGAAAAAGACAAGCAATTTCAAGAATTGAAGAAATTTACTGATGAAGTAAAATTTGATCTCAGTGAGATAAAAGAAGCATATGACACTTTGGCACGATCAATCAAAATGATTAAAAAAGAAAGTTTTGAAAATGATAAAGCCACTAAATTGCTAAAATCTACTGTCATGGATAAACATATGGAAATTAACATCCATCTGGACACAATTGCTTCTTTGAAAAAAAAAACTTGAGTTAATGAGAATTGAAACTAAGAGAATTGATAAGAAACTGATGAGTTATGATGCTTCATCATATGTGATTGATCAAATTCTTCCAAAACAACATGATGCGAAACTTGTTTTCAAAAGTGTTCCACCCCCAATGTGGAATCATTATACTCAAAAGTATCCAGATGGGGTGGAATCTGCTTTGAATCTCAAATTGAGAACCGTTGAGAATGAGTTGCCTGAGAATATTGATGTTACATTTTCTCCGTCCGACACTGATAATGAGTCACAGGTGATCAAAACCGTTGTTGACCATGTGTTAGATGAAGAAAATGATAACTCGGAGTTTGATACTGTGAAAACTCATTTTGAAAACTCCATTTCTGATTCTGAAGAAGATGGTAACTTCTTGGACAAGTTCATACCAAAATCAGACAAAGTTGCGAATGATGATTCGATCATTGTGGTTTACACAATGACCGGAACTGACAAACTCTATTCTGATTTTGAGTATCCAATCCAGAACGCGAACATGCAAAATGTTGAAAAAGTGTTTAAACTTGTTGAGATTGATATTTCTGAGGTTAACAATAACGAGTTTCTTTCAAAACCTAAAAAGTCTTTTGTGAAACAACAACCGAACAACCCTGGGAAAAAGGATTGGGTGGGTAAAAATGGGTCTAACAAAAGAAATGGTAACAACTTTAGAAACAAAGGTATTGGTTTTGAAAAGAAGATGGCTATGAATGTCAAGTCAAAAGAAAAGATGAGTGATGTTTTTGTTGTTGGTCCTAGTGTTGATGCTGAAAAGGATTATATCTTCAGTCAAAAAGCCATTGATGATTTCAATGCAGCTAAGAAGTTGAAACAGGAGACCTACAGATCAACTTTTGTTGAATATGACAAAAGAATCTGTTACCGCTGCAATGAAATTGGTCACATGGCCAAGCAGTGTGTGAAAAAGCTTGAGAAACCAGTTTTGCAAAAGACGAAACAAAAAATTTCAACTGATGAAAAGGGCAAAACACCTATGATTTCCCCCGTTCGTATTTTGAAAAGAGGTGAAAATTTGAAGTCAGAAGAAAAGCCAAAATCAACCTATGAGATTGGCGAATCTTCGAAAACTCGAAAGACTTCAAGGGTTTATCCGAAGACAATTTTTTTTGAAAACCAATCATGGGTGGCAAAACAAAAACAGTCAGTTGAAGTAAAGAAGATGGAAAATGAGCTAAAATTTAAACAAAAATTGTGTGCAAATTATGTTAAGAAACTTGAATTTGAACTAGACAAGTTACTTGAGGAATTCCCTCCAATTAAAGAGGGTGATTTAAAACCAAAATCTGAATCTGTTGTTCCAAACGTCATTTTTAACATTCCGAAAGTTGATGAGTCATGTGATATTGTGTTTGGAAGTGTTCCAAAGGTAAATAAATCATGGGCTTCATTGTTTGAATGAATTTCTGTGATGTATGCAGGGGCTTCCGATGTCAATAATCTCGAAGTGGATCATGGACAGCGGAGCTTCAAGGCATATGACTGGAATGCTGGCTTTACTCTACAATGTTAAATCAATTAACGGTGGATATGTTGGATTTGCAGGGAATCAGGGTGGCAGGATAGTTGGTGAAGGAACTCTAACAAATGGAGTTGTGTCGTTTGAAAAAGTGAACTACATAGTCGAACTTGAAAACAATCTGTTGAGCATATCACAGATCTGTGACAAGTCTTTTACAGTACACTTTACTAAAAATGAATGTTTAATCATAAAACCTGGTTTTAAAATTCCTGAGGACATGGTGTTGATGCGAGCTCCATGAGAAAATGATTTGCATGTTCTCGATATGAGTGTCGCAACAACAACAGATTATCAGAAACAATGTTTTGTGACAAAAACGAAAGCGACTGAAAAAGAGTCAAGAATGTGGCATCGAAAGATGGGCCACATTCATGTCAGAAAAATGAACTTTCTTATGCATAATGATCTCGTAGAAGGTGTAAATCTGAAAAATTTTCATTTAAATGATGATTGTGTAGAGTGCAAGAAGGGAAAACAAACGAAGAAGACACACCCGCAGAAGCTATTGAATTCAATCAGAGTTCCGCTCGAAAGGCTACACATGGACCTTTTCGGACCAGTCAATGTAAAAAGTGTGAGCGGAGACTTGTACTGTCTTGTGGTCACTGATGACTTCACAATGTTTTCATGGGTAGTGTGTATGGAAAGTAAAGATCAAACTTTTGAATCGTTGATGGTTCTATTCAAGAAAATGGAAACGCTGTACAAAGTGTCGATCAGAAGAATTCGGAGTGATAATGGAACGGAGTTTAAGAACAATCGGATGCTCGAGTTCTGCAATGAGAAAGGAATTCTTCATGAATTCAATGCACCATACACTCCACAGCAAAATGGTGTAGCTGAACGAAAGAATCGCACCCTAATTGAAACAGCTCGAACGATGCTCGCCGATTCCAAGTTGCCGATATTTTTCTGGAGTGAAGCAGTTGTAGCAGCGTGCTATACATTGAATCGCGTTCTCACAGTGAAGAAATATAAGAAAACCTGTTTTGAACTTCTTCATCGTTATAAACCAAATTTGAAGTTTTTAGAACCGTTTGGATCGCCTTGTACTTTCATTGATCAAGATGGTAAGTTTCGTGCTAAAAGTAATGAGGGTTTCTTTGTAGGTTATGCGAGTCCGCTGAAGAGGGTGTTCGTTCCATGCCTGGGGAAGATAATTAAAGTTCAGCATGTTGATTGTCAGAAGCATACTGCTCCACCACAACTTCCCGGACAAATATTTCTGTTCGATTATGATAAACTCTGGGAGTCTTTCCAACTGCCGACTGAGCCAAGTGTCGAGGAACTCGTTTTACTATACCAACATCAACAATCTATATCACAAGATCAGGTGCCAAGACCATTGATAGTTTCTCAGCCCGACGTGAGTACAAGCGACCCTACAAGTGGTACAAACGATCACGAGGCCGGTCCAAGTGGAACGACACACGAACCCCCAGAGGAACCAGCTCCAACGTTTGATAATTCTGACGACTCAGAATCGGAAGACGGTCCGACTTGAACCAGCTCCAACGTTTGATAATTCTGACGACTCAGAATCGGAAGACGGTCCGACTTTTGATGAGGAACCAAATGTTGCAATGACAGAAGCTGAGGATCACACCGGTGATCAAGACATTACGAACTTGCAATCGGAAGTGAGCGTGCCTGATACTGCTATGCCAAGAACTTTGTCGTATCATCCTTCAGAGCAGATTATTGGTGATCTTTAGAGTGGAGTAAAAACGCGGGATCAGATCAACAGAGCTCTTACATGTTATTATACATCTGTTGCTCCTTTGCAGGAAGACTTTTCACTTAAGTGTTTCATCTCGCAGGTTGAACCAAAAACGTATAAAGAAGCTTTAACTAAAGAAAGCTGGGTGAACGCTATGCAGGAGGAGCTGCAGCAGTTTGAGAAGCTGGGAGTCTGGAGATTGGTAGACCTTCCTGAAAATCAAAAGTTGATCAAAACAAAGTGGGTATTCAAATGTAAGAGGGATGATAGAGGAGTAATTGTTCGAAACAAAGCACGATTGGTAGTACAGGGATTCAGTCAGCAAGAAGGCATTGACTTTACCGAAGTGTATGCGCCTGTTGCTAGACTCGAGGCGATTAGGATCTTCCTGGTGTTCGCGTCTTGGAAAGGATTCAAAGTCTACCAACTAGATGTGAAATCTGCATTCCTGTATGGCAAAATCAAAGAAGAAGTGTATGTTGGACAACCGCCGGGGTTTACTGATCCACTACACAAAAACAAAGTCTATCTTCTGGATAAAGCGCTTTACGGACTACACCAGGCCCCGAGAGCTTGGTACGAGACGCTTTCCCAACATTTGCTGGCCAACGGGTTCACCAGAGGGACAGTTGATAGCACTCTGTTTACAAAAGAGGTTGCAGGGCATCTTTTGATCGTGCAGATTTACGTCGACGACATCATCTTTGGTTCGACAAATGACGATCTGTGTAAAGACTTTGAGAAAGTTATGAAGAAAAAGTTTGAGATGAGTTCAATGGGGGAGATGAAGTTCTTCCTAGGGCTACAGGTGGAGCAAATGCCCGAAGGAATCTTCATTCATCAAACAAAATACGTAAATGATGTATTGGAAAAGTTCAACATGTCTGAATCTACTCCAACATCAACCCCCTGGCTCAGAATCATGGGATTTGCCCAGACGAGAGTGGAGAAAAAGTGGATGAGACTTATTACCGGTCGATAATTGGATCTTTGATGTATCTTACTGCTTCTCGCTCGGACATCATGTATCCGACTTGCTTATGCGCCCGATATCAGTCCAGCCCATGCCAGTCACACTTGACGATCGTGAAACGCATTTTACGGTATTTGAAAGGCTGCCCAAGCACCGGCTTGTGGTATCCTAAGTCTGGCGATTTCTCTCTCACAGGTTTTGCTGATTCGAATTTTGGTAGCTGTAAGCAAAATGCTAAGTCCACCACTGCAGGCTGTCAGTTCTTCGGAACTCGACTTATCACCTGGCAGTGCAAGAAACAAACCTCAGTAGCGCTATCTACGTGCGAGGCTGAATACGTTTCGGCCTCGAGTTGTTGCTCTCAGATCCTTTGGATCCAACAGCAGATGCGAGACTTTGGTTTGCAGTTCTTGGACACACCTATATTTGTGGACAATGAAGCAGCGATTAACATAACGAAAAACCTGGTTCACCATTCTAAAACAAAACATATAGAAATTCGACATCATTTCATCCGTGATTGTCACGAGAAGAAATTGATTCGAATCGAACATATACACACCGATGAACAGAAAGCTGATTTTTACACCAAACCGTTTGATAAAAAGAGATTTAACTATCTTTTGAAATTAAATGGGATGAAAAATTTGTTTTCTGGGAGGGTTGTTGAATGTGAAGCCGAGGAGGACGGCGATCTGATGTGATCCACGTTGTGTTGTCAAAGTTTTTGTACAGTTTATTTTCTGCTTTTGATAAAAACAAAAACACAAAAATATGTCTTTGTTTTTAGGGGGAGAAAGTTTGCAGAAAATCCAAAAACATGATAAAATTTCAAAAATCCAAAAACAATAGAAAAACTGAATATATGTTTGTGTAAAAAGGGGAAATGATAGTACATCAGCTAGACAGATGCAGTACGCTAAAGAAATGTAAAGATTAAATGTGTTAAGCAGTCTTGCAGATGATATGCCGATAGGTTTTTACATATTTAGTAGGTTTGTTTGTGATATAAACATAAATAATTACTTGCTTTTATGTGGGGAACATCTATCGGATATATGGGTAACCCCCGAAATCTTGTTTGAAAGGTCCCTCTTTCTGAGATACTAGGTCTTTATGCTTAGTGATATCTAGGGTATTATCCCGGGACTTCTGATTTTGCGGAAGCAATGACCTAGTCCCCGGAGAATACTTTACTCTGCTTGAAATAATAGCCCCCCCCTCAGCATAAAAAATGATGAAACATTGCGAAATGCTAATCATGTGCTGTTGAAGAAAAGATTCTCTAAAGGGAACCCACCAAAAGTCGAAGCCGTCATCTCTGTGATTTTGCGAAAGCAATAGCCTGAGCTCTCACGGCCCTCGCATTTAACCCCTTATAGATATCATCTAGGTATACTCACCTGTAAGACTGAATATTGGGATCTGGATACGGGAGTATATTCTGAGGTGGTACACATGTAAAAGTTAAGCCGTAAAACACTTAATCCGTATCCTGAACAGATTGAACTTTGTGTGAAAATTTAAGAGGATCAGTATATCGGCAATCAATGCGAACTGTTTAATACTGAAAATGTAATCAAAGCTTAACGGTGCTCGTATC
>JARYGA010046792.1:0-39729 GCA_030545235.1 Helianthus tuberosus | reverse complement strand
CGAGAGAAGGGACAAGGATCAAGTAAAAAGAAAATACAGACCGACCAATAGGAATGCTAAGGCATAGGGATAAAAGTTTGACTGTCACAAGTGATGAAATTCACATGGACAAGTCAAACGAATTGAATAAAGAATAAAGGACTTGATTGAATAAAAGCGATGGATCTCGCTAAGACGACCAAATAAATTAAAATAACGTCTAAAACCATATAAGAATGGTTACTTGAAAATGATTACGGTAAAGATACCCGATGAATGGGTAGGATTTGGAAAGAATGCGTAAACAAAGAGACGGGAACGCGAAATAGAAAGTCAAAAGACTCGGAATATGAGTCATGACTAAAAGACAATGAGAATTTGCAAACAGAAATGTTTATAACTACTCTCAACTATTTTAAAGTTGAACGGGTCGAATAAAGAATGAAGTTTGACGTTCACAAGTGATGAAATTTCACACGAACAAGTTAAACGAGATAAATAAGGTATAAAAACTTGGTAGTGCAAGTAAGCGCAAACTGAATAATGGAAGCGCGGAAAATTAATGAACCTATGTGATGGGTCATAAAGGAATATATATAGGAAAAACGCAAACTAGCTAAACAAAAATGTTAAAAACACTAAAATAAAAAACCCGGGTAATGGGTCGTAAAGAAATATAGGTAAGAACCGGGTAACGGTAAGTGCAGGACAAACTGACGTGTAAATGAGGTTAGAAGTCATAAAGTCGGAAAGATAATTCGAAAGAGAACAAATGTAGCCTTAGACTACGGTCAAGGTCAAATGAAATCCAAAAAGCAAAAGTATATAGTTCTAGACATAAAAGGGGTGCCTTGACACCATATATATATATATATATATATATATATATATATATATATATATATATATATATATATATATATATATATACAGTTGAATAAAGACTTGAATAAAAGATGATCTACGGGATTATCATAACCTACGGGATTAAACATGGTGTTAAGGTCTACGGGACCAAGAAGACCCTTGGGTCATAAATAGAAAGAAACAAACTGTTGGGTCTCACCTTAAAAAGGTGGAAATCTAAAGAAATAGTCTACGAGACTAAGCGAAAGAACCTACGGGTTATTTGGGTTAAGCATGGGAACTAGTTGAAATTCCCCGCATTAAAAGATATTGGAAAGGAACAAATCCTTGGAAGCAACATTCCTAGATATGAGAGAAAGACATAAGACAAAGAGAAAACGTAAACTAAAAATTTAGTTTTTAGTCAAAAGCAACGTTTTAATAAACATAAGTGGTATGAAGCGATTTAGAAAACCGTAAACGCACATAAGGCCGGAGATGGTGATATGGATATATGCCCGAGCAATGGGGTATAAGGTAACCAGTGACTAACAAGTCTAACTGCCAAAATAAATAATTAATAAAGATATGAAATACAAGATGAAAGTTACGGCCCATGAGGCCTTATACGTGAAAGGCGCATACGTTTGGAAACCAAAAGGGCATTACCATATTATCCTGGTAAGATTATTAGATGCGAGCAATGCTCAAGTAATTATCAAAACTAAGTCCAAGGAGTCAAACCTGAGGAACTGCGTAAGAAAGGTTTTGAGGACGAAACCTCTTTACGGGGGGTAGACTTGTAACACCCCGAAAACGGGTTTGGTAATCAAACCCTGTTAATACTAAAAGACAGGTAAATTATCGTTAGTAGTAAAAAAATTAACCCGGTAAATATTAGGATCTAAATAAATAAACCTAATATTAAATAAAAGTTGAACAGATCCTTTTGAGGAAAACAAAGTATATAGAGGGCCCGAGTTAACGAGACTTAAAAATAAAACGGGTTCTAATTCCCTACACCCACCAAGTTAACTAGGAATAGTTAACCTAGTTAGTGAGGTGTAAATAAGTAATAAAACATGGAGTTCTAGTCCCTAACAATTAAAACTAAACTTAAGGGACCAAAGCTGCCAAAAGGGAAACTTGTTTTATTAAAACATAAAAAAAATCAACACATATCACACACTTAGTGTGTGTATATGTCGATCATCAGGAGAAGAAACAAGGGGGAAACCCTTGTTCAACCTTAATCCATCAAATTGGAGGGCAAATCAAGACCCAAATCGATGCATGAACACAAATAAACGATCACCAAGTCAAGGGGATCGTAAGGTATGTCAAATTTTTGATATTTATGAAGTTGGGATTCTTGATGAACTGATGAAAATCGAAATTGAAGCTTGAATGTTAGATGTTTAAATGAAACTATGATAAATTCATGGTTAGAAATGAACCCTAATCAATAATTTGATGTATTGATGTTCATACACATGAAATTGAGAATCACCCACATATGTGCTAGATGGGTTTTGTAGAGAGATTAAGAATACTAGAATCTTGATCAGGAAACGGGTGTTATTGATTTTTATGAAACGAATCTAGGTGTTGTTATGCATGCTAGATGTAATGAACTTGAAAATAATGTTAATCTTGGCTACGTAGTTAGTCATGAGCTCGATTGCTAGTAGTAAAAATTTCATGCCCATAAGGTGTTCGATGTAATGCCTAGGTGAACATGGTGAATTAATGTGTTTTGATAATAGTAGAAATACCTTTCACTATCATAGTTATTAATTATGTGAAATATTTAGCACATGGTTTATACATGATTGTTGCTCTAGTAGCTAAGCAAATGAGTATATTGAGTTCATTAGTGCAAATTGCATATGTGATAAGCAGTTTGACCTTTAAGAGTCAAACCGGTCTATAATAAGAATCGTATGCGAAAAAATTGTAAAGAGAGTTCATAAGTATAATAGTCATAGTATTGATGACTAATATAACTATCTTGTGGATGATCGCATTATAGTTTGACGCTTAACAAGCTAGGTGTAAGCTTGGAAAGGAAGCGTGTCAAACAAATCAAGAATGGAGGAAAAACATAATTCGGATGCAAGGTAAGTATAGCTTACACTAGTCATATATTTTAGAATGTTCTTTTGTCGTATCAATTACGAATAAGATAAATGCCTAATTGAGATATGGTGTTCCGGCGTGTAGTCGTACGGAACAAGATAACTAAATAGGATAAGAAACCGTATTGATGATTAAAAATGAGTTAAATCGGTAATTCGATCTTGTTATGACGAATGAAATATGTACTTTTAAAGGTTACCATATAAGGTAAATCATGATAACCAATAAGGGTAAAATTGTAATTTGGTCACTCGTTGACAATAATTGTTGGTTTTGAAAGATACTTATTTCGTAAGCCTTAATAGACCAAAAAGCGTTAAGAGGTGATTTATAATTAAAATGACCGTGCAGTGTAAACCGGAGCGAGTCATGTAGACGAGATGACAATAAGCTTCATCTCGCCAATATAATCGGTCATTCACACCAAACGGGTTAAAAGGTGAAAATATCACTCTTTGACAATATCGACTAATGGTTTGTTGAGTTGTATGATTACATAAATAATTATCGAGTGGATATTTACATCGCTATTACTTAGCGGCTATTGAGGCGGGGTATTTAAATGGGTCAATATAATGATCCGAACCAGGTACGCATAATAGAATAACTCTCATTTAAACGTAAGGTTTAATGAGAGTTAATCGGAGTCTAAAATAGATTTTTGGTTACTTCAATGGGTAAACTGAATGTTACAAACGGTGGTCATTTCGTTTGAAAGGCCTAATGACTTTCAAACAAAATCATAGTTGAAAAGAGGGCTTATGGGTCAAACATGTTTACAAAAATCTCTCATCGTTAATGAAGGGCCAAAATGGACCAAAACGCCCTTATAAGTTAAACTGAGCAAACAACCCTTAAAGGTTGTTTGGAAACAAGTTTCATGATTAGATAAATACTTAGGACAAGTATAGAAGTTGTAAGATGTAATACGATAGTCAAATGACTCTATTTGAGTCCTTGCCGTAAAAATAATGAGTTGAGGGGTAAAACTAGGTTTATATAGGTTACCATAGTAAACCCACCATAAATTCAGTAGTGGTGGAAAATTATATGATAAGAAATGTGGTAATGTAATGCTAGAAGCAATCGAAAACAATTTTAAGCTTGAAAGTGCTTAAATACCCTTAACGGGTCAAAATAAGCACTTGAGTGTAAACGGGTTCTAAGTACGTAAGAAACTCATGACTTGAACCTAATATTATAGGATATTTTGAAATTATGAATTTCATAAGTTTAGGGGGGCATACAAACCTGTTTTTGTTTGATTTATACATGAACGGGTCAAAAGAGCAAAACATGAAGAACATGCAGCAGCTACCGTAAGTTACGGTAGCTACCGTAACTTACTGTAGCAATTAAAGTTGTTATGCTGGTTTTATATTGCATTACGGCAGCCCTTGAATGCCCACTGGCTACCGTAACTTACGGTGGCTACCGTAAGTTACGGTAGCGCCCAGTTATTTTTGTTGAGTTTTGTTTCGCGAATCCATTTGAACAAGTTTTAAACCGCGTATGACTAAAATCGTTTCATGTTTATGGAATGTAGGTTGCCTAGTAGTACTGGATGACGACTGAGCCCGACGAAGAACCGAACACACGAGATTAAAGCTTCCGCGAATAGTTTCGTCGTCACGTTTTAAACGGCGAATTAAATTACAAAATGTTGGAATGTTTTATTTAGTAAAATGTTTTAACAAACTCGCATTTTTAAGTGTGTGGTTAATCTTAATACATTATTATAATTGAAAATTTTTGGATAATTGATTAAAATGGACTTAGGGTGTTACACTTTGTTCCAAAACATAATCAGATCGCTATTTTGGATGAAGCAATTCAAGGTGCCGTAGATTGTGCTCCGATCATACACTTTTTACGGCGCTCAAGAATATCTTATGCGATTTCGGAGGACGTGCAGCTAGTGATCACGTACATAGATGATTTTTGGCAGTCCGCAAGACCAGTTGATAACACTATTGAAGCGACAATTAATGGAAACCAAATTGTCATTACTGAAGATGTCATCCGTGCAGCGTTACGGTTCGGTCATCTAGACCATGGTAGAACATGTTATTCAAGGACTATTCGCGAGCGTGCAGCTAGAGCGTTCGGTTATGTCGGCCAGTTTCCTTCAAAACAGCTTGTAAAAGGAATGATTATCGGTCAGTGGCGGTACTTCTTTCATGTGTTGATGCAGTGTCTTGCTCCGCGAAAATCAGGGATGGATGGCATGGGTCATAGTCTTCTTTCAGGCATGATTGGTCTCACTTTCAACCAACCGTTCAACTTTTCATTTATGATTCTTCAATCTTTTCAATCACAGCTTGGTTATCGTGCAAATGATAAACGGATTCTGTTGCTATATCCACGTTTTCTAACATTGATTTTCCATCATCTACTTCCGAATATCCCATTTGGTGATCATTTGCCAGCCTATGCTCTAACACCAATGCACAGGCGCATTTTCAAGCATTGCAGAAATCCTAAAGAAATAGTTCACGCCACTGTTCTTCCTGTTGTTCATCCGTTGCTTGGTGCTATGGTACAGGAAGATGGATACAATCCGGAATCTGACCAGACATGGATTGACATCAGAAATGGTGTTGCTCAGTTGTTTAATGCTGATGTTGATGTTGTCCCACAGTAGCCTGCGGTGGTTGTTCAACCTCAGGTTGATCTTCAACAACCTCCGCCTATCGTGCATGAACGTGTTATTGAGGGGTCGGTAGTTGGAGTTCGAGTTGTAGAAGATGTCTCTGTTAGTCAACCGATGGATGTGGTTCCTTCTTCTAGTGAGATGGTTGATCTGGTTACGGGTGATAGAGTTGATATGGTTTTGGAGAAAACTTTTACAAGTATCGGTACTTCTGCGCCAATCGGTTTGGCTGAAACGGATCCAGTTATTATTGCTTTGGATGCTGCTCTTGAAATTGGATCGTCTTCTAAAATATTGGATAAAGGAAAAGGGGTAGTTGTAGAAAGTGGGGAAGATAGATTTGAAGATACGTTGACTCGGGATGAGTATTTGGAGTTGGTTCATAAAGATATGCTCAACAAGATCTCCCAGTCTGACAAAGAGAAGCTTGACTTGTTCCGAGCAACAGTTGCCTCTCTCGGTCCCTCTTCCGGTTGGGGTTTACGTCTAGCCTCTTGGAACAAAGACTTAAACAATCTTTTGTCGGACACTAATGCAGCTGTCAGTTTCTCATTGCCTGCTAGGGTTTATAAACGAAGAAAAGTCATCAGTAGTTCTCGTTCTTCTATTCAGTCTTCGCCTTCTCTTCTAGTTGTGACTGCACTTGTTCCAGTTGATTCAACATGTGTTGCATACTCCATAGCTGCTTTACCTCCAGTTTCATCCTCTCCTATTCCTTCTGCACCTCTATTTAGCTCGCTTCGCACTTCTATGAGTTCTAGTAATATGTTTACTGTTTCAGAAAGTGGAAGCTTGTCGCCGTTTCCGTCTGATTTTTTGAGCAGGCCGCGGGTCATTCAACGTCCTTCAGGTCCTCGAATGATTATGCCAACTTCAGCAACGGGTGTAGCCTCGTCTAGTAGTGGTCGTCCGAAAACTGCTTTTGGTTCTCGACCTCCCACTTCTTCTCCGAGACCTCGAGGTACAGCGAGTGATAATGGTGCACAGAGCATTCCTAAATTCGTCCGTCAACAGTTTGCGGATGTTCATTCAGTTATGAAGGAACATCGGGATCTGATCCAGCTTCACAGGAGAGAGATTGCTTATTGGAAATGGAAAGATGAATTGAAGTCTCAGCAGATAACTCATTTGTTTAGTCTGACAAAGGAACAAGGCTCTCAGTTACGTCAGCTCAGTAGAAAGGATGCTGCTACAATGGCCAAACATGAGAATCTAGTTAAAGCTACTCATCAGCTACATCAGATCATTACGGATCTTGTGGAGCTCCTCGCTGATCAGAGGGAGAATTGAACTCTGCAGGTGCAAGCTCAATGCAAGATTGATGAGCTCAAGAAAATTCATGATGATTTGGACAAAGACAAGGATCCCGAAGCCGCTAGGCAGGGGGAGCAGCCAAGGAGCTCACAAGCTTCTGAAGCTGCTACCATTGCTCAGGTTGAGGGGGAGTCTGGTTCAGGAGTTGCGGCTGGACAAGACATGGGTCCTTCTACTACTGATGATTCTGGTTCTCTTTCTGACCCTGATGATCATGATTTTTCTACTGATGTGATTTTGGATGAGGGTGATGTTCTGGTTGGTCTAGTGGAAGAGTGTAGGACAGATGATGAGATTGCAGATAAGTTTGCCTATGTTGAAACTTGTAAGGGAAAGAATATTGAATATGACTCTGTGGGTGCGGTGAATATGAATGATCTAAGAAGCTATGTTTTTGGAGATGCTCCTCCTAAAGAAATTACTGATCCCATACAAATTCCCGAAGAGATCCGTTTGGCGTCTCACAAATGGTCCAAATCTCTTCCTGACCAGACTCAAAAGAAGAGGTATGTGAACACAAAAGGGGAATACACGGGTCAGATAATAAGTTGGGATTTCGACGAACAACATAGTCTGGTTATGATCAAATGAACGGATGGGGTTCAATATTTCAGGCCGTGGGCCAAATTCTTACAAACCTTACCTGCACGTGATCTTCATCATCTGGCACAATTGGATTTAAACAACCATACGCATTAGAGGTTTAATTCCTTATCTGGTAGCTGAAAGCCGCGAACGCAAGTGGGAGACTTTCAAACCTACAGTCGGCCGAGCCATCAAAACCAGAGATAAGTTCACTGGTAAACAGGTTTTGAAGATGGTTTACCCACCAGCGAGATGCCTACGTAAAATTCCTATGTGCAAGTTCGATCTTGATAAGATTCAGGGAATTGGGAATTGGTATTATGATGGAAAAACTGGCAAAGCAGTTATAACAAAAAAGAACCTGACTGAAGAGATCCTTCGGATTTTGGATCCGGTTTGGCTGGTGAATCTGAAGATGGAACATCTGAAAGTTCTTCGTCGGCTGCCTCTGCGCTTCAATAAAGAAGATCGTCCTTTGGCAGATCATTTCATCAAGGTAGTACAGTTCTGTGTGAAGAATCAAGTTTGTGCAGGCAGCGATTACTCAAGGCGTTAACAAAGAGAAGATCTTGAGCTTTACATTGAGATCCCGCACTGATCAAGGGGGAGTCTGTAAATGCACTTTGGGTGATTAGTGCAGGCTCTCAAACTCAAGGGTCTTTTATGTATTTTGTTGAAACTATTATGTTGGTCAGGGTTTTCATAGTCAGGACTTAGGAATTCAACTAGTCCGAATTTTGATGTTTGGTTTAGTCAGGGTTTGCATTGTATTGGGCTTTTCTATGTCCTGACCTTAGTAGTCAGGACTTCCCATTGTATATAAAATCTGAGTGATATGATATACATGGAGATTTCTTTTGTGGAAAGTTTATTCTTCAAGAAACCCTAATCATTGTCACTGTGTGTGAATTGACGGCTACTGTGTATGACGTCATTCATCATCTTCATCATTCTTATTCTACACTTTCTTGATCTAATACCATACAGTAGGGATTGCTAGGTGGATTCCGCACACCTAGTGATTGTTGTCTGAGTGAGATCCTTGGTAGGAGGCCTTACAAATATGATATAAATACTTGATATAATTAAATGTGAGTTTGTATTCTATCTTTTAAATCATTACAAAGTATGTCTAAAAAATAAGGCAAACAAATATGATATATCTAGGAATTGGATTACAGGTGCACGTTAATCTTGTCAAAACAATTCAACACAAAGACCGACCACACCAATAGCTAAACGGTTTTAAAGAATACACATGGTTAACGCGTGATCAATAATCGATCAAGTTCACCAATAGCTTAACGATTAGAACCAAGCAATCGACCAACAACGGTCGATGACGTAGTTCAACTGTTGATTCACTGTAGCAAGTTTGGCAATTTAAAGATGTTGATATTTAATACATGAAGCCAACAAGGAGAACATACACCCTTAGGTAGTTGTTAGGGCATAGGTTATACTAATTGTGGATCATGTATCCTGAGATGTTGTCTGGATCACTTATCCTTAGCGGATGGTGCAGGGAGCCGGGGGGTCAAGGATCCTTATTATTACTTATGTTATCTAACAATTGTTCTCTATATTTTCTAATGTTTGTATGCAAGTTAGGGACGACGTGGGCTAAGTCTTAGCTGGAAACTAGGACATTATTCGTTTGAGATGCTGCATGTGCTGAATTCCACTAACGTTCATGGCGTTTAGACATGGTCTTCCAAGAAAATCGGACTTAGTTGTTAGCTTATTTCAAAAGGGGTTGATCAAGTGTTTCTAGGGACATTCTAACTTTCAAACACACACACTCGCATACATTGCAAACCAGAGCTCTCATACACTTAGCATTTGATTTTACCACACTTGATCAACATCCGAAGTTGTAATCTTTATTGCAATATAGTTGATAGTGATAGTTTTCACTATCCGAGGTTTTTATGCCGGCAATCTAGTAGTGATCAAGGGCTTTTCCTAGTATAAATCACCGTGTTCATCATTTTATTCATCAAGCATTCATACTTTTCATTTTTCATCACCTAAGCACTCTACCTCACTTTACAAATTTGGTTACATTAACCTTACTCAGATTTTTGACCAAAACAGTAGTAATGACAAATCTCTATTTGTCGAATCCTCAAAAATCAAGTGTCGAGAATGATCTAGGAGATCCGTCGGAACGCCCTTCGTTACCGGAAAAAAGCTGCAAAACAAGGCACCGTTAGCCTCGCCACGGAGGACCCCGGAGGGTGGGGAGGAGAATCTGTGGCCAAGTTCCGACTTGAGAATAAGAATGTGTTAGGATAATAAATTATATTCTGACACAATAAATTGGTCAGAATTAATGGTGTGGATCATGTGTTAAATGTTTTCAATGCGATAATGAAAGCGATTCTTTTGTGTTTATTGTGTGATAGGTGTTAGGGCATGGATTCAATGCTAAAGATCATCCATCCTGAGACTAGACCTGGATTACGGATCCTTAATGGATAATGCAGGGAGTCTGAGGTTCAAGGATCCTTAGTAATGTTTATGTTTTTAACAATTGTTCCTTGTGTTCTTAGTTTACGTTTGCAGGTGTTATGTGGGCTGAGTCAACACGTGAATGTCGGAGGAATATGCTATTTTTGGCACGTGCATGAGAGTTATAACCTTTGAGGGAGATCGTGTGCAAGCTTCCATGATTCTCGGATAGTTTGTTAAGAGGATATTTTTCAATTTTAAAGGGGTTAACAAGCTCATTTTAGAAACACAACAGTTGATATTCAAACTCTCTGATCTTCATTGGCGAACACACACACTCACACTAGTAATTCATTGTATTGAGCATGCTAACTTCCAAAGTTGTAACCTTTCTTGTTCAATATAGTTGATAGTGATAGTTTTCACTATCCGAGGTCTTTATGCCGGATATCATTCATTAATCAAGGGCTTTTTCCTCGTATAAATCCTTGTGCTCATTGTCATTTCCTTTTGATAATTGTTCATACCTTTGTTCATCTAATCAAGCACTCAACCTCAAAAAAATTAGATTTGGTTACATTATCCTTGTTGTGATTTTTGACTATAACAGTTTGGCGCCCACCTTGGGGCAATTGGTGTTTCATTTTTGAAAACCTTGTTCATTTCATTCATTTATGTGCATTAACATCAACCACATGGCTTCTCAGGGAAAAACATCTTCAAGTTCCATGCCGGCAGTCACTTCATCACAGGGCATTCCACCATTGCCTACTGCTCCCTCTGCATCTCAGAAGAATGATGAGAATGCTTCGAAGAAGCCAACCCCCATTTTCACAAAAGAAACTACTACTGTTTCTTCCTCTACACCTACTAACAGTGATCTTTATTATTTGATTTTGCAGATGAGAGGATATTTGCAACAGTAGGATGAAACCAATGGAAGGATCCTTCGTAAAATTGATGAAATCAGGAAACTGAAGAAATCAGCGGAGGATCACTCCCCATTGATACCTAGGTCGTTGGATTTCACTACTCCACCAACAACCATCCAGCACTCCAAGGCATCAGGTGTCCAGTATCAAGGAGGATCATCAAGTATGCAATATGGATCATCAGCCATGACGCAAGCTCAAGGATCCTACTTCCAGCCTCAAGGATCCCCTTTTCATTATCAAGGATCCTTCTCTAGTTCAGGAGGAGATATGGGAACACTTTCAGCTCAAGGATATCCTACCCTCAGTATTAAGGATCCTCGCAGGTTCAAGGATCCATGGAATATCCTCCAAGGCCTTCAGCACCGATGTATCCTGGATCCAACATCTCCCTGAGGATCAAGGATCCTCAGGGAGTCAACAACCCAGAAGTTCTGAGATTCATGTGGGAGACTTCATTCCCATGCAGACCATTGCTTCTTCTGGTCCCACTCTTGCACCAGAGATGCCTCATTTTGGATACACTTTTGGAATACCGATTTCAAACAAATACAGGGGCAACACTTTCAATACATCTTATGGTACTAATCTTGGTCTCATGCACGAACCAGGAATCAATCAGGCTATGGCTAAGGAGATACAAAAGCTCAAGGATATGAAAACCAATGTCCCGAGAGTGGTTAAACACATTCCTGAGATCCCGGATGGAAGTCACAAGGTGTCTCGCTTTGCACCACCCATATGTAATGCTGAGAGACCAAAACGGTTCCAAACACCTAATATGAAGCTGTATGATGGTACCACCGACCCAGAAGAACACGTGGCACAGTACAGGGAAAGAATGGAGATCAACCCCATTCCAGAAAGGTTAAAGGAAGCATGCATTTGCAAGGGTTTCGGATCCACACTAACTGGATCAGCTTTGAAATGGCTGCTAAGTCTTCCTCCTTACTCAATTACTTCATTTTCTCATTTAGTTAACTTATTCAACAATCAATTCTCATGTAGTAAAACATTTGAAAGGTTAACTAGTGACTTATATAGTATCACCCAAGGTTACAATGAATCATTAAGGGATTATATAACTAAATTTAGTAGAGAATCCTTAGAAATCCCTAACTTGGATATCGCTACTGCTGTTGAAGCTTTTTGAAATGGGTTTACTAAAAGATTCTCAATTCTATGATGATCTTGTTATGACACATTGCAGGAACCTAGATGAGGTAAGGAACAGGGCCCTTAGGTTCATCCGTTTAGAGGATGACAAAAGGATCCAGGAAAGGTTGTCAGGATCCTCAAAACAAGAAAAACAAGGATCCTATTTCAAGAATAACATATCAAAGTCATACACTAAACCTGACAACCAGAATGTACACGCTGTGGAACAAGAGGAAGATGATGAAGATTATACTCCTATCTCTGAATATTGTTTTGCTACTGATAATTGTGAACTAATTCTTGCTATGAAGAATTTAGGTGACAAAGCTAGATGGCCAAGGAAGAGTGACAAGCCGGCTGCTACCAAAGATAAATCATAGTGGTGTGCTTATCATGAGGACTTTGGTCATCTTACTGATAAGTGAATAGCATTAAGGAAGGAGATTGGGTTATCTTTTGAGCAAAGGATACTTGAAGGAGTTGCTTGGAAGGAAGAAATCAATGATCCAGGATTCTGAGAAAGTTCCTAAGAAAGCTCCTCCTCCACCACTGATGCTCAAATCATCCATTTCATCTCCGGAGGTTCTGATATCTATGGGACTTCATTCTCAGTGGCTAAGAGACATGCAAAGGAAACCAAGATGGAGAATGGGGACAAACCTATTTGAACTTCCATTCTTACCCAGGAGAAAGTGATATCCTTTGATGAGGATGACCGTATAGACATACAGGATCCACATCACGATGGTTTAGTTATTACATTATTTAACTTTAACCATTTTGTTCACATAATCCTCATTGATGGAGGAAGCTCGGTGAACATAATCCAGTTGGATGTCCTCAAAAGAATATTCCTGAATCTGACATTGTCCCAAGATCATCTGTCCTTGTGGGGTTCAGTGGAGAGACAAAGAATACATTGGGGGACATCAGACTTCTTATTTATATAGAAGGAGTGAATTATACTAAAAAATTCTATTTTATTGATTGCTTATCTTGTTGTAATGTTATCCTTGGCAGGCCATGGATACACGATATGAATGCAGTCCCCTCAACATATCATCAATGTGTCAAGCTCCCAACTCCATGGGGTGTGGTGAAGATAGAGAGTGCTCAGCAGGAAGCAAAGAACCGCTACACTTCCTCAATGAAACCAGCCTCCAAGCCTAGGGAAGCATATCAATTAAAGTATCCTCCAAGGGACGTTATGGAGGCAAGAGAGCAAGACGTCAAGGATATTCTGTTGAACCCAAAGGATCCTGAATCCAAAATTTTTATAGGATCTGGGATCCTCGACAGTATTGAGCAGTATTTAATATCCTTCTTGAAAAGAAGAAAATCTACCTTTGCTTGGAAACATGAAGACATGACAGGTATATCTAAGGATGTTATTACTCACAAACTTGGTATTGACATGTCCTTCAAGCCAATACACCAAAAAGGGAGGAAATTTACACCCGAAAGAAATGCCATTATCTTAGAAGAGGTAGACAAACTACTCAAGGCAGGTATGATTAGAGAGGTAAAGGATCCAAGATGGCTAGACAATGTGGTAGTTTTTCAGAAAAAGAATGGAAAGTGGAGGGTATGCGTTGATTTTACTGACCTAAACAAAGCATGTCCCAAGGATCCTTTCCCTTTACCCCACATTGACTCCATGGTGGATGCTACGGCGGGTCATGGGTTGTTAACTTTTATGGATGATTCATCTGGATTTCAACAAATTCAGATGGATCCATCTGACCAAGAGGACACAACTTTCATGACTCCCACTGGTATATATTGCTATATTGCTATGCCTTTTGGTTTAAGAAATGAAGGTGCCACATACCAAAGGCTAGTGAATATGATGTTCAAAGAACAGATTGGACACACAATGGAAGTCTATATAGATGATATGGTGGTCAAATCCAAAAGAGCTGAGGATCACTTGAAGGATCTGGAAGAAGCATTTGATATCCTTGACAGATACAACATGAAGTTGAATCCTTCCAAATGCCATTTCGGAGTTAAAGATGGTAAATTTTTAGGAAACATGATGACAAAGAGAGGAATTGTAACACCTCGTAAAATCACAATCAATATAATGAAGACACGTGTCATGAGCTTTAAACGTGTAATGGATTAAATATGAGGGACTAAAGTTGACAAACAAAGAAAGTATATTCATAAAAGGATTCAAAGTGTCAACATTTGATAATTATACCTTTCAACAACCCTACACTATGTTTATACCCTTAAACGAATGAATTCTGAATCATATGAAGCCGCTTGTGGAAGAAAGTGAAAGTTTACAAACCGCAAGGGTTAAATGTGTCAACATGTTTAATTTATACCTCTGAGTGACCTTTTAGTGAACCCGAAGCTTTGTAATGATTAATTATGCTCACTAGAATAAGTGATAAAAATTTCACAAGGTTTCGATATCGTATGAGAAAGATACGCTAGCATTCGTAAATAAGGGGTTAAAAGCGTCAACGTTGAAATTCAGGACTTTTCGGTAATCGTATAACTAACTGGGGATTTAACGAAGTTGGTTTATGATTTGGAGTCCTTAAAAGTCAAGTTGGAGGGTTAAAAGTGCAATAAATCAAGTTAAAAAAACTATTAGAAGGACCAGGGACCAAAATTGCAATTCTGATAAACTTGTGACCCGAGCCTGGCATTCATACCGGCCGCGTAGACCGTGTCTAGGTCTTACGCGGGCCGCCTGGAAGTCACCAGCGACCAAAATGCATGACAGGTGCCTGTGCAGCCTGTTAAACCGACTTACATGCATGGTTTTTGGATCCAGGAGCTTGGCCAACAGATTTTCATGCATAGGGGGCACCTGTGATGATCAGGAATCACCCATAGACCTTGTTGGCATGATCTTGCTCAATCAAAGTCCCTATATAAGAGCTCTAAGTTGCAACACTTGGACTTGTTCATTTCAAAAACATTTTCAATCACTCTCTGGAGCTCCCTGGACCTTAAGCAAGCTTCCTTAAGTCTCAATCTCGTGCTAAGGACCATTGTAAGTGTCCTTAACCCCTTAAGTTCAGTTTTAATTAGTTTAATGGCCTAAAGTCAAAGCCGTCGTAATTAAGGTTTGACTTAGTGATTAATCTCTAATGGTCCAGTCATTTCTCGAATTGAAAGTAGCTTTGAGTTGGTAATTATGTGGGTAATAAACCCTTAAAAGGGCACCCTCTGATTTCCACTCTAACTAGGTCAATTGTCGGGTCAAACTTGATTATAAAAAGTCAACAGAAAGCTAATTTTCGAATAAACACATAATTAACAATGTAGAAGCCATGAAACCTGTTTTATCACTTGTATAAATTGGTAATTAATGTAAGAACATGTCTAAGCATGTTCAACCCGACAATTTTGATTTTAGGCTCGATTCGGAACCAAAAGTCGCAAAAGTAGACTTTTGCTTTGACTTTCAGTTCTGACCTGACTTAGATTGTTTTAGAAATGTCTTAAGCTTCCATTAGGTCCATGTTCCATATTAGTATAACTCTCTGAGATTATACAACCTGGATCCTAATTTATTCGATTCATTTGCATGTTTCCGTTATATGATTAAATGTTGACCATTATGCCCTTTTGACCTTAAAACGAGATTTTTGAAAATGTGAGAGGACAAAAACCTTTGTTACTGATTTATAAACTTGTCCTAAAAATTTGACATCAGTTTGAGGTCTAGATTAGGAGTTATGCTCAATATCGCAATTAAGAAACTTTTTATTAATTAAACGGCATAATTAGCATAAAGCCTATCTAAACCCAAATTTTGACACCAAAATTTTTACCCACTGATGTAATATAATATTTTAGGATTTTTTAAGATTTTTATTTATTTTTAAACTGATCATATCTTAGGGTTCTAGCTTTGATTCGGTAATTGTCGGTTATACCCTTTTCTTGAATAAAATGAGTTTTACATCACATATTGATTCCAAATCTTTTGCTACTGATTTTATATGATAAATAAAATATTTTAAGCCTTCTGGAATGATAAAAATATCAGCTTTACTTATAAAACCCGAAAATCGTTTAAAACCGCATTTTTACGCGTTTTAAACGCATAGTATGAGTTAAAACTATTTTTAACATATAAGACTTAATACCTACTGATGTTTTAAGTAATTTTTTATACTTTAACAGTAAGCAAAAGTTTTAAACTTAGATTCCTAAACTTGACCTTTAAAGCATATGTGAAATTACCAAAATGCCCCTTTGGTGCATAGTTTGGTTATAAAAGATAAATTTCACATATATGCAATACCCTACTGTTATGACTTATAAAAATAAGTATTTTTGCTGATCATATCAGAGCTGAACCTCAGATTAATATTTAATCTCTTTTATAACCTTTAAAATGACCAAATACCCCTACGGGGCTTAATTTAAGTTTAAATTCGTTTTGGGCATAATGGAAGGTATCCTACTGTTAGGACCGGTTTTGACTCCGTAACGATTGCGAACCAAACGTGTGATGTGCGGAATCCGTACACGAACGTGACCGAACACACGAGACGTAATATAATCGTGATTCTATTGATCGTACGAGAATTACAAAGCACCGTGAATCACCTTGGAGCACTTTCTCTCTCTAGACTTTCTCTCTCTAGATCCTTAGCTCCAAAGCTCCAAATGGCAAAAGTTTCCAAAAGTCTTTAACTCTAACCCTAACACATCTATTTATAGGCTAAGGCTTATTAGAACTTTCCTCTTATTTACAATATTGCCACCTTGCCTTTTCTATCTAATTATAACAATATAAGGCTAGAATAAATCTGTTTCTGCTACGATCTGAATTGACGGAGGCGATAGATATATATGCACCAACAGACTCCCCTTGGATATTGCCGCAGTTAATCCGTAGACAAACTCGTAGCGACTTGTCTTTCTCTCTCTCTCTTAAGTCTTCTAGAAGCTTTATCATTTTCAGCAACACAGACTCCCTCTTGCTTGAACAGAATCCCGGTGGATCTGTCTTCAGCTTTAGTTTCTCCCTTTCAGTAGACTCTTCAGGCTCCCCCTTTCATCAAGCTTCCGTGCTTTGGGATCCACACCTGGCTTTCCAGATACAAGCTCTTTCAGGATAGTTAGCTGTCTCCTTGAAAGCACGCTCCCCCTTGCGTTGAGCTCGTCTTCAGACTCCCCCTTAGATTCGGCTATCGGGATCGTAGTCTGGAATAACATCTGTAACACTCAAACATTTATAAGTAAAATATTTTGAACATCCAGGATTGAAAATCCTGGCTCTCTCTCAGCATATGCTAAAATATTTTACAGTGAAAGCATTTTCCGATTGTCCAGGAATCGTAACCTGGCTCTATCAAACTTTCTAAATCAAGATCCTGGTTCTAAAATATAATAATATGAATATATCCAGAATTAACTTGATTCTCTTCCCCTATCAACAATCTTCAAAGATTTGGCAGTTTTTGCGAACATGATCAAAAACTGGATCTTTTACAATAGAATTTAACAGTTTAAGAATCCAAAATTCTTCACGGTAAATCATCCAAGCCCAACTTAATGACCTTGGAGACTTCACAAAATGTTTTTGATTTTTTATTTTTTAAAAACTTCAAGATTCAAGTTAATGATCTGTTTATTTTTCAGAAACACGATCAGCGTACTTAGATTTTGAAACTCAGCTCTCGAACATCGGTTATCGAAAATAAAATGAAATCAAAATCTTTTTGTATTTTTTCTAAAACATAAAGCAGTAAAGAAATATTTACAAACATATTTACAGACAATATTTTTGTTTGAGTTCGCATTAGAGGATCATATCAGGTTTTGACAAATCACTAGTACCATTGAGCTTTAAACACTTTAAGTTCTAAACGATTCACTTAGATTGTCAGTATATTGATCCTCTTAAATTTTCACATAAAGTTCAACTGATTCGAGATACGGATTAGTGTTTTAAGGACTTAAACTTATTCGCATGTCCCACCTCAGAATATACTCCCGTGTCCAGACTCCTATATTCAGTCTTACAGGTGAATGTACACTAATGATATCTGTAAATGGGTAATGCGAGGCCATGAGAGCTTAGGTTAGAACTTCCGTTCAGACAAAGAGATGATGGCTCGACTTTCGGTGTGTCCCGTTTGGGGATCTTTTCTTCAACAACACATGATTAGCATTTTTCAATGTTTCATCATTTTTTATGCTGAGGGTGGGCTTTATGATTAAAGCAGTGCAGAGTATTATACGAGGACTAGGCTATTGCTCCCGCAAAATCAGAAGTCCCGGTATAATACCCCAGATATCATCACGTACAAAGACCTAGTATGTCAGAAATAGAAAGCCCTTCAAACAAGATTTCAGGGGTTACCTATATATCCGAGAGATGTTCCCCACGAGATAAGTAAGTATTGATATTTATGTTTATCTCTCGAAAAAAATCTACTAAGCGTGTAAAAACCTACTGGCATATCATCAGTGAGACCGTTTATCACTTTTTAACCTTCCATTTCTTTAGCGTACTGTGAGTCTCTACTGATGTACTATCATTTCCTCTTTTTACACAAAAACTCATTTTTGAATTTTATTATTTTTTGGCTTTTTCAAATTTTCTAATGTTTTTGGATTTTCTGAAATTCTTACTCCCCCTAAAATGCAAAACCATTTAAAGAAAATTTGATAACCGATGTAGATAGCTTTGTTTCGCCATCCATTTTCTGCTTCACATGCTCTGTTTTGTAGAAAATATAACATACCCCCATGATTTACAACACATTGATATTTTACAGTTTGAAAACCGTTTTTCAATCTTGTGAAAGTAATCATGTTTATTCAGCCGTGAGGGTTTCGGCATATTCACTGAACATATTTTTGAAATTTTTTTGAATTTTTGACAAATTTAAAAACAAACATATTTTTGTGTTTTCAAATTTTTGACAAACTAAAAACATATTTTTGTTTTTTTTAAATTTTAAATTTTTAGGGTTTTAAAATATTGTTTATTTATTTACAGAAAATCAAACAAACTCCCTGTTTAACCATCGCAGGGATCAGAAGCCTCCTCTTCTCGTTGTGCCAGGCTGCTCCGATTTCCATTCTCACAGTCTTCAATTTTCTTGAGCACCTGCACATTCAACTATTTAATTATTTGAACAATTTAGCCCAGGTCTGTTTGACCTTAGGCATTTCGACACAATATGCTTCATTCAACTTCGGAAAATCTTTATCATTTTGTACAAAGACTTTGTCAATTTTAACTTCAACTTTTTCTTCATTTACTGAAGTCATTTGTCTCTTAACCGACCATGTTTGACCTTTTGGAGTACCTCTTTTGTAAAAATGTGAATCTTTTTGAACATTTTGATTTTGAACAATAGTTGGTTTCCAAAATTGTTGTGGTTTTGTTGCATCGACAGTTGTTTTCCAACTTTGTGTTGTTCTAAATCTGGGTGTGTGAGAATTCAAGGTCTGTCTAGAATTGAACCTGTTCGAGTTTGATTTCCAAGTTTGTTGTGAGTCAGCCTTTGACATTTTCGGCTTCCAAGTTTGCTTTGGGTCAAACTTTGTTGATTTCTGATTCACAACATCAGACTTCTTTTTCGTCTCAACACCAACAGGTTTTAGATTTGGACACTTGCGTGCAAGAAGTCCAGTTTGATCACATTTGAAACATGTTCTTTTGGACACATCTTTGACCTATTGTTGTTGTTTTTTCTGAGCATAGAACTCTTCATTAGACTGTCGTCTAAATTGGAGTTCTTTCTCTTCTTCGGAAGTTGTCCCATGAACAAAATTCATTTTAGTCTGATAATTTGGCGTTTCATTTTTATTCCAACTTTGTTTCTTCTTATAACCTAACCCAGCCTTCATGTTTTTCTTCTTGTAACCAGGTTTGTTATAAAAAGTTTTGTGACCTTTTCCAGCAAACTTTGGAATTTCAGACTTTTCAATTTCAATAATTTTGAAAACTTTATCAATCTTTTCTGAAATCACATTCTGAATCGGGAATACAATATCTAAGAATAATTTGTCTGATCCAATCATGGTATAAACCAATCCCTTTGAATCATCATTCAAATTTTTCTCAGATTTTGAGTTTTTCAGATATTCTTCATGAAAACTACCTTCATTTCCATCATGTGATTCAGATTTACCTGTTTCAACCGACTCTTCTTTCAACACACTTTCAACGACCTTACCTACCACCTCTGAATCACTTGAATCATCAGATTTGGAATAGGTTACGTCAACGTTATCTGGCAATTGATCGACCATGTTGAAAGCTTTTTCGACCTTCTCATCATCATAAAATGCGAAATTTTCCGGTGGTGGAACTTGATGAAACTCTGAGCCAATAGCTTTCTTGTTTTGCTCAGAATCTTTACCATCCGGTTTTAGATTGAAAATTCTTTCAAGCACATATGATGATGCATGATAACTATGTAACTTGTTGTTATCCTGTTCTAAATCAGCTATTTGACGCTTTAGCTTAGCAACATCCTCAATGTAAGAATTGACAACTTGTTGCTTTATTGAATACTGTCGCTTAAGCGTATCAGTTGTTTCAGAACAGTATCTCAATCTAGATTGAACAAGTTTCATTTGACTTTTTACATTTTCATATGACTCTTTTGTAATGTGATAAGCCAATTTTATTGAATCATCTTCCTTTTTCATTTCTTGAAAAGCATTTTCTTTTTGTAAACACTCTTCAGTCATTTTTGAAACCTTTTCTTTCAGAATTTCATTTTCTTTTTCTAAATTCTTGCATTTTTGTGTAAGCTTTTCGTCATTATCTTTTAAAACCTTTTCATTTTCTAGCATTTCTTTGCATTTTTCTTTGAAAACATCTTCAATTTTATTGAATTCTAGATTTCTTGTTCTGAACTTTTCTTCTTTTTCAGTACAAGCTCTGCATGTTTCCATGCATTTCTTGCACTGTTCAGCATTTTTGTTTAAGATTTCAGAATCAGATTTTACCTCAGTGATCGCCACTTCGGCTTTCGCTTCTGTCTGTGTTTGATCAGCCTCTTTCTTTTGCTGTTTCTCACCAACACCAGCATCATCAACAACATCATTCAAACTCTCATCCTTCACTTCTCCTTCTTCTTTCTTCTTTTCTTCCTCAACAGCCTGCTGTTTTTCAGTAGTAGCTTCTTTCACAACTTCTTCATTCACAACAACTTTTTCTTTAACCTTCTCTTCCTCAGCTATCTTCACATCTTCCTCTTTAATAGCTTCAACTTTGACTTCCTCAGCAACCTTCTTCAGATCATCAACCAATTCTTCAACATTTTTCTTCATTCTTTCGTCATCCCTCTTTTTCAAACTTGCGGTCATCACGTCATGAATTATCTTGTCCAGCCTTTTCAGATAAGTTGTTTTATCTTTCGCTACGTTTGAGTAGTATTCGCCAGACAAAGGGATTATTGCAAGAACATCATCATGGACTATTTCTTTCTTGTGGACAATAGGTTCACCATTTTTGTTAACATAAGATTCTCGCTTTTTGTCCCATCTTTTATTTCTTACAGCATCTTCATACTCTTCCTGCATTTTCTCAATTCTGCACCCAGTAAAGAATATTTCTCTTTCGGTTTTCTCTTTCAGAATTTCTTCTTTCGTTCTCACTTTTATTTCAGCCATGATGCTATCTCCTCGATATCACCGCAATATAAACAACAAGATCAGTTCAATCACTAACAATCAACTGAATCGGACAGGTATCCGATCGAGTGAGTCAACAAAAGTCAACAATATAACAAAGATAGGATGACAACGAATCGGGTGGGGTGTAACTCGATCGGGTGGGACCTGAAAAACAAACAAACAAATGTTATTAGCGGGTGGCAAACTGAACGACCCACCACTCGTTTGAAAGAACTACAAGTTGAATAGGATGGCAACTCGCTCGGGTCACCACTTGTTGAATGTCACTACACGACAAAAATGTTGTCCGATCGGGTAGCGGTGGTCTCTTTATGATCTCAACAATGAATTTTAATTTTCAATGCAACATCACATGAAAACTGCAAACTAATGATTCAAATCTCTGAGAAATATTAAAGGCCGACAACACCTTTATCACTTTTTCATACAAACTGAATTTACAATTAAATGTCACATGCAATGTATTGATATTTGTAAACAATGGCCGACAAGATCTGTTAATATCATTCTCCTATTTAGCCTTTTATAACTAGTGGGCCGGTGCAATGCACATGATTGGGCCGCTAATATGATTTTATCAATTAAAAAAATCATGTGATGTATTGATTTATGTAATAAATGTTCGTTGACCGAGTAAGGGTTCGTCAACAAGCTTAAAGGTTCGTCAAACTTAATGGTTCATCAATAGTTATAAGGTTCGTCAACAGAGGATTCGTCGGTCAAGTGAGTCTTCGTCAAAGCACAGAAACCTGAATTCAATCAAAAGCAAAATTAGATGCAAGAAATGAATCGGATTGTCGTTCGACCGAGCCAGGTGCTGTCCAATCGGGTGGGAAGCTGTCCGATCAGGTGGCTTTGCTGTCCGTTCGAGCTGTTGTCCGAACGAGTCACAATGTATTTGAACAAGGTGGGTAATCCGTTCGATCCACCGTTCGAATGAGTGACAGTCAATTAAGTCAACACATTTAATGAGTATGCTGTGAAATGAAACGAGTGGGACAATGATTCGGACTACTGTCCGTTCGGACTGTACTCCGATCGAGTGACGGTCAAAAGGTCAATCTACTTTAATGAATTGTAAAGTGTGGTGCTTTGGATCGAACTATTGCTCGTTCGGACTGTAGTCCGATCGGGTGACATCCAATATCATCATAACAGTAACAGCAAACATATTACCAACTTTTTCGATCAAAAAATTTTAGATTTCTCTCAAACGGCTTTGAATTAAGATATGAAAATTTGTAGGCATGTAGATCAAATGTTTTCGCACAACATATAAAAAAAATAGCCGATTTTAAAAGTAAAAAGTCGTTTAATTTGGCGATTTTCTGATGAAAACGTGAAGATATGAAAAAGTGAAGAAATTTTGACAAATCTGTATGAATTTGGATCTGAATCTAATGAATTCACGAGCGAAATCAGTGTGTTTGATCCGTGCAATCGAGCTCCTGCTCTGATACCACTTGTTAGGACCGGTTTTGACTCCGTAACGATTGTGAACCGAACGTGTGACGTGCGGAATCCGTACATGAACGTGACCGAACACACGAGACGTAATATAATCGTGAATCTATTGATCGTACGACAATTACAAAGCACCGTGAATCACCTTGGAGCACTTACTCTCTCTAGACTTTCTCTCTCTAGATCCTAAGCTCCAAAGCTCCAAATGGAAAAAGTTTTCAAAAGTCTTTAACTCTAACCCTAACACATCTATTTATAGGCCAAGGCTTATAAGAGCTTTCCTCTTAGTTACAATATTGCCACCTTGCCTTTTCTATCTAATTATAACAATATAAGGCTAGAATAAATCTGTTTCTGCTACGATCTGAATTGACGGAGGCGATAGACATATATGCACTAACACCTACTGATATCACAACATATTTATGGCATATTAACTTAGGAAACCTGTTTCTAACTCGTTTGGTTACCCGTTATGCATTTTTCGCGTTCGGTTCGGTTTATGTGATTAGTTTGCATAAATTGACCGAAACGGGTCAAACCTTATCATTTTTGTCTCAAAATCCAGAATGTGTTTAGTTTACCCATATTATACAAGTCTTCAAACTTGTCGGGCCTAAATCACATTCTATTCCGGTCTTCGCTTAATCTTGCGTTTTGAACCGTATACCTTCCTTTAAAACTAACCGGCCTAAGTTTAGACTTAATTAAGACCCGTTAGGAATCTAATAGGTTGTTAAAACCTTCGTTCCAGATTTAGGAGACCAGTAAAAGATACTTGCATTTGCTGATTTGTACGGCTGGGATAAATTTGAATAATTTGCTCAGGTAAATACTTTTAACTTATTTTCTGTTATACGGGCTTGGGATACGGTATTATAATAATACCACTTGGTCGGGTACGTAACTGTTTTAAATCGGATTGTAATTAATATATTTGCAAAACCCGTTTTAATATGTTTTGTTTGGTATATGGCTTTTGGGGGGTTAATGACCATGTCCTGGATATCCTAGGCTCATTCATTGAAATGGCCACGACTTAAGTACGGGGTGTAGGCATACACCTGACAGTTGCGTATGTATAGAAGGTACCCCACAATAAGGAAAATTCCTTGTGGGTATTATACATGTGGTGTGTCAGTTAATCTTGTCCGGCTCTTCTAACCGGCCCTAACAGACGGCAAACATTTAAATCTGTATACAATATTATTTTTAAATAATTATCCCAAGTTATAAAAGATTATTTTGTGCCTTGTGCATTCAAATCAATTTTCTTAAACATTTTCAAAATGAGTCGGTTAATTGTATTTATCAGTGTAAACTGACGTATTTTTCCAAAAAGGCTAAGTGCAGGTACTAAACGGAATAGGCTGGCTACTCCTAGCATCAATAAAGAGTCTTGCAAGCTTAGATGTTATGAATCTGTTGAACAATGTTCCTTTTAACTTGATCCGCCTGTGGATCCTTTATATTACTTTGTAATACTTTGATATTACTTTCATTCGGGTTGTAATGTTTTTATCTTTCGACTTCCGCTGTGTATTAAACTGTGATAAATTGTCTATGATGATATCAACTACGTCATGATACTCCCCACCGGGCCCACCGGTAATACGTGGAAATATCGGGGTGTGACAGGTTGGTATCAGAGCCAACATTGAGTGAATTAAACACTAGCCTTTTGTGTTTGATCTCAATGACACAGTTTGCACATTTCTCGACTTCCGAGTCTAGAAAAAGAACTTGGGACTAATCCTAATTTATTTTAATTTTGTCCTTTATTTTTCCTTTGTTGTCCTTTTATTTGTTTTGACAGATTCAACAAAATACCACCAAGGTTTCGTAGAGGAGGAAGAGGCAAGGGGCCATTCAACGCCCCAAACGATCACGAGGCCGGACCTTCCCACCGGCGAACACCGTCTGTGACAATGAGCACAAGTCCTCAGGAGGATTGGAGGACCTATTTGGAGTCAGCGAGGCGATCTGTCTCTCTAAGTTCATCACCCTCGTACCTTCATTCTTTTGGGCCGCAATCGGAGAACAAGCCCGAAGATTCGCACCACTCCTTCTTGCCGTTGCGACGGTCAACCTCTCATCGGGCCTTTCAGGACCCGATACCTTATTTTCAGAGCCGGTTGAACCCGGAAAACCAGGTTGAATAACCAATGGGTCACAACCCATTGGGCCCTAAAGACCATTTCCCTGAAGCTCAGGGAATGGATATGGATGAGGACCCAGATCCTGCCGAGCCACCATCTGGGACACCTACTCACCCCATCGAGATTTCGGATGGGTCGTCATATCATGGATCACCTTATCATGGTCTAGACAGTTATGAGGCAAGATTTTCCCAATACGACTGGGTGTTTACCCCCAGTTACCACTCATCACAGCAACAGCAGCAGGATCCCTCGGAGGATTCGCGTTTTGTAGCGGTTACTCCACCGCCACCACCACCAGTGCAACAACCGCCTCCGGAGCCACCGAGGCGTAGGAGATCAGGAGAACGGATGTCCGTGTGAGGGGGATTCCAATTCAGCACCCCCAGCATTCAAGTGGCAGTCATTACCCGCCACTATATGAAGACCCACAGATGGGTGGGCCTTCGAACCCTGTTTCTGAGGTGGAGTCTGCGCCAGTCGCACCGCCACCAGTGGGTTATGATAACCCAATTCCTGCATACGCCGGTGTAGCGGCGTATAACCCTTTCGAGCAACCAGCCCATACCAACTACAACTACGCTGAGGCTGATCCATACCTGGTAGCGGCAAACTACAATGCTCTCCATCTGGAAGGGCCTTATGGAGCTCCCTGGGGGACTGGATACCCAGCCTATGGGTACCAATACCCACCCCCTCCTCAACCTCCGCAGCAACAACAGCCGCAGCCGCCGCAGATCCAGCCACCGCAATAGCAGGAGATTCTTCAAAGGTTGAGTCAGGTGGAGCGTGAGGTTGGAGAATAGCGTAGAAGCCACAGGGGATTTCTCAAGGGTTTGGCAAGTTTAATCAAGGGGAAGAGCAAGAGGGATCATTAAATTCCTTATTTGTTTATTTTGTATTTCTTTAATTTTCAATCAAGTCCCTGCGTGGACATCTATTTCTATATTTAGTCCCTGCGAGGACTTGTAGTTTCAGTTTAGCCCATGCATGGGCAAGTCATTTCTGTTAAAGGCCCGTTTAGGGCAATATGTACTCTTTTAAATTTTAGTGGCATGTTATAATTTAAATTTCATTTTGTCATAATGTGCATAAATGTAATATATATATATATATGCAATAAATAAATCCAAAATATGTTATTCCTTTTATAAGATCTGCCTTTAAATATTAAATAAGAATCTTAAAGGGTATAACCTAGCCTGCATGTCATTATAAGACCTGGCCATGATGATAAAACCTGTTTAAAAGATTCAAATCCTTGTTAACATCTGAAAATATGTTAACACTCCTAGCAGATGTGATTCCTTAAAATCACGCATGTCATCCTTATATTGGATTCTTCCAATTCCTTCTTTATTATTTAAACACCCATTAATGATGTAATGCCTACGGGCCATAATCTTGGTCATATAAGACAAAAAACAGTTGTAGCCTATAACTCCCTGTCAAGAAAGGTAATGAACTATGATTCAAGCCTTAATGCCTCGATCCTATAAGATCATGGCTATAAATTGAAATTGTCCCTATGACCTGGCCTTATGTGCCATTATATATTAATAAATTATAACTGAGGATAAATACAATCCTGAATGAATATGCCTAATTAAATTAACCAATATGGCTTATGATTACCATGGTTAATGAATTGCCATAAAAGACAATTCCATAATGGACTTTTGAATAAATCTTGTCAATATTTTATGTAGCAAACAAGCTACATGGCTGGGTCGGACGAAGTCAACAGTCACCCGAGGGAGAATCATGACACTTCCAGAGTTAATGTTGCAGGCGCGGAATTGCAGGCATTAATAGATAATGTCGTTACTCGAGCTCTTAACAGACAATTTAATGAATCGAGTGAAACTCACGTTAGGACTCAGTCTGTACCTCATTCAAAACCACCCTCCAAGACTCATACAGCTCGCAGGAGTGATTCTCATCACTCATCAAATCAGAGGAGTGTTCCATCTAGGAAAGCTGTGCTCAATCGAGAGCCGCGTGTTAAGGGGCTGTTCTTATAAGTATTTTGTCTCCTGCAAGCCTAGAGACTTTACAGGGGAGAAGGGAGCCGTCGATTGTATGACCTGGCTCGATGAGATGGATATAGTGGTTGACATTAGTGGTTGTGAAGAGCAGGATGTTGTGAAGTTTGTGTCACAATCGTTTAAGGGAGAGGCTCTAGCTTGGTGGAGGTCACTGATTCAAGCTACAGGAAAGATTCACTTATACGGCATGTCTTGGGAGCAGTTTGTTTCTCTAATTAAAGAAAATTTATGTCCTCAACACGAAGTTGAGAAGATCGAGACTGACTTTCTGACTTTGACTATGATGAATTTAGACTGTCAGGCGTATCTCACGAGCTTCAACACTATGTCTCGATTGGTTCCATACTTGGTGACACCGTAACCAAAACGTATCGCTCGTTTCATTGGAGGTTTAGCACCAGAGATTAAGGCGAGTGTGAAAGCGTCAAGACCTACTACCTTTAGGTCAGTGGCTGATTTATCATTGTCTCTTACCCTAGATGCGGCCAGGCTGAGATCGCTTAAGAGTTTCGAAGAAGGGAAAAGGAAACGTGAGGATGATAACTCACGTCGTTCTGACAAGAAACATAGGGGGAACTTAGACCACAAGAAGAATTCTGGGTCTAACAAGGGTAACAAGCAAATGGATGAGAAGCCTAAATGTAAAACCTGCCAGAAATGTCACTTCGGAAAATGCAGGTTTGAATCAAAGTCACCGTCACAGTCGAAGTCGATTGGTTATGGGATCTGCAAGTCCAAAGAACACAAGACTTTGGATTGCAAGAAATTGAAGGATGCGACCTGTTATGGTTGCAATGAGAAGGGGCATATCAAGACCAACTACCCAAAGTATGCGAAGAAGCCTGAAGAAGGCAAGATGACCAATGCTTGGGTCTTCCAAATGAATGCACGGGAAGCAGTCGAGGATGACAACGTGATAACAGGTACTTTCCTTATTAATGATGTCTATGCAAGGGTATTATTTGATTCGGGTGCAGATAAGTCATTTGTTGATGATAAGTTTTGTAAACTGTTAAATTTGCCTGTTAAACCCCTAAGCATGAAATATGAAGTAGAGTTGGCCGATGGTACCATAGAAACTTCCTCAACTGTGTTAGATGGATGTTTCATATCCATTAGGAACCACTCCTTTCTGTTATCATTGCTTCCTTTGAAATTAGTTGGTTTCGACATAGTGATAGGCATGGATTGGTTATCTCATAACCATGCCCAGATCGTTTGCGACAAGAAACAAGTGGTTGTCAAGACTCCATATGGCGAGCCACTTACCATACAAGGAGATACTCAGTATGGATTGCCTAAGCAAGTGTCTATGCTTAAGGCATCAAGGTGTATGAAGAAAGGTTGTGTCATTTATATGGCACAAGTGACTATTGATGAACCAACGCCCATGATCGAAAACATTCCCATCATTTCTGAATATCCAGACGTATTCCCTGAAGAACTACCTGGCTTACCACCAGATAGGCAAGTGGAGTTCAGAATCGACATAATACCTGGAGCAGCACCTGTTGCAAGAGCACCTTACCGGTTGGCCCCGAATGAGATGAAGGAGTTGAGAAATTAGTTGGATTATTTGTTGGCAAAAGGATTTACTAGACCTAGCTCATCTCCCTGGGGAGCACCGATCCTATTTGTAAAGAAGAAGGATGGATTGATGTGCCTCTGCATCGATCATCGTGAGCTTAACAAGGTCACAATCAAGAACAGATATCCATTGCCCAGGATAGACGATCTGTTCGATCAGCTTCAAGGAGCAAGCTACTTCTCAAAGATTGATTTGAGGTCAGGCTACCATCAACTGAAGGTGAGAGATGAAGATGTGCACAAGACTACATTTAGGACTCGTTATGGTCACTACGAGTTTTTGGTGATGCCTTTTGGGCTGACTAATGCACCAGCAGCGTTCATGGACCTCATGAATCGCGTTTGCAAACCCTACTTGGACAAGTTTGTCATCGTCTTCATTGATGACATCCTTATTTACTCAAAGAATCATGCTGACCATGAGAAGCACCTTCGTTGTATTCTTAAACTTCTTCAGCATGAGAAGCTCTACGCCAAGTTTTCAAAGTGTGAATTTTGGCTTCGTGAAGTCCAGTTCTTTGGACATGTGGTTAGTGAGCGTGGTATCCAAGTGGATCCCGCTAAGATTGAAGCTACCATGAATTGGCAAGAGCCGAAGACGCCCTCAGAGATTCGCAACTTTTTGGGTCTGGCAGGATATTACAGACGTTTTATTGAGAACTTCTCAAGGATTGCAGCAGCCCTAACTTCGTTGACTAGGAAGAATATCAAGTTTGATTGGGGTCCTAAGCATCAAGAATCCTTTGAGATTCTTAAGCAAAAATTGAGCAATGCTCCTGTGTTGACATTGCCTGAAGGGATTGAAGAATTTGTGGTTTTCTGCGACGCATCACACACTGGTATGGGATGTGCGCTCATGCAGAAAGGCAAGGTCATTGCCTATGCTTCCCGGAAATTAAAAGTGCACGAGAAGAATTACACCACCCATGATTTGGAGTTGGGTGCCGTTGTGTTTGCACTAAAACTTTGGAGGCATTATCTATATGGTACCAAGTGTGTGATCTATTCTGATCACAAGAGCCTTCAGCATCTGTTCAATCAGAAGGATCTGAACATGAGGCAGCGTCGATGGATGGAGACTTTAAATGATTATGATTGTGAAATCCGATACCATCCAGGCAAGGCGAATGTGGTCGCCGATTCTTTGAGCAGAAATGAAAGGGTTAAGCCCATTAGAATCAATGCCAAGAGCATTGAATTGAAGAACAGCTTGAATGAAAGATTGTTGGCCGCTCAGAAAGAAGCTATATTAGAAGCCAACTATTCGAATGAAAAGTTGGGAGTAACTACTGAACAATTATCATATAGCAAGGATGGAATCCTAAGATTGAATGGACGAATATGGGTTCCAATTTATGGAGGACTTGGGGATGTAATTCTTCAAGAAGCCCATAACTCCAAGTATTCTGTTCATCCTGGCGGTGATAAGATGCACCAGGATTTGAAGGCAAATTATTGGTGGATAGGTTTGAAGAAGTCTATAGCCACCTATGTGGCCAAATGTCTAACATGTGCTCAGGTTAAGGCCAAACACCAGAAGCCGTTAGGTTTGCTGCAACAGCCTGAACTTCCCACCTGGAAGTGGGAAATGGTAACTATGGATTTCATTACTAAGTTACCAAAGACAAAGTGAGGAAATGACACTATTTGGGGTATAGTGGATAGATTGACTAAGTCAGCCCACTTCTTACCTATTAAGGAAACACATAGCTCAGATAAGTTAGCTCAGCTGTACGTGGACGAGATTGTATCTCTTCACGGAGTACCAGTGTCTATTATCTGTGATAGAGATACACATCGCACTTTTGGAAAAGTTTTCAGCAATCATTAGGTACTCGATTTAACTTTAGCACTGCATATCATCCTCAGACGAATGGTCAAAGCAAGCGTACTATTCAAACACTCGAAGATATGCTACGAGCTTGTGTTATTGACTTAGGAGGAAGTTGGGATGATCATCTTCCATTGATTGAATTCTCATACAACAATAGCTATCATTCGAGTATTCAAGCTGCACCTTTTGAAGCTCTGTATGGAAGAAAGTGCAGAACGCCCGTTTGTTGGGCAGAAGTTGGAGATGTCCAACTAACAGGAGCTGATATAGTCCTGGAGATGACAGATAAGATTGTGCAGATACGCGATCATCTCAAAGCTGCCAGGGATATGCAGAAAAGCTACGCAGATAAAAGGCGTAAACCTCTAAAATTTGAGGTAGGTGACAAAGTTCTACTTAAGGTATCACCCTGGAAAGGGGTAATGCATTTTGGCAAGAAAGGCAAGTTAAGCCCAAGATACATAGGTGATAGGACCATTCGAGATCATCGAATGTGTCGGAACTGTGGCTTACAAGTTAAACCTGCCTGAAGAGTGCAGTGGAATTCATAATGTGTTTCACATCTGCAATCTGAAGAAATGTCTAGCGGATGAATCACTAGTCATACCACATACGGAAGTGCATATAGATGAGAGCTTGAAATTTGTTGAAAAACCTTTGTTAATCGAGGATCGACAGGTTAAGAAGCTTCGAAAGAAGCACGTGCCAATTGTAAAAGTTAAATGGGATGCCCGTAGATGTCCCGAGTATACGTGGGAGGTAGAGTCCACAATGAAAGAGAAGTACCCTCATTTATTTCAGTAAATCTCGAGGTCAACATTTCTTTTAAGGGGGTGAGGATGTAACACCTCGTAAAATCACGACCAATATAATTAAGACACGTGTCATGAGCTTTAAACGTGTAATGGATTAAATATGAGGGACTAAAGTTGACAAACAAAGAAAGTATATGCGTAAAAGGATTCAAAGTGTCAAAATTTGATAATTATACCTTTCAACAACCTACACGATGTTTGTACCCTTAAACGAATGAATTCTGAATCATATGAAGCCGATTGTGGAAGAAAGTGAAAGTTTACAAACCGCAAGGGTTAAATGTGTCAACATGTTTAATTTATACCTCTGAGTGACCTTTTATCGAACCCGAAGCTTTGTAATGATTAATTATGCTCACTAGAATAAGTGATAAAAATTTCACAAGGTTTAGATATCGAATGAGAAAGATACGCTAGCATTCGTAAATAAGGGGTTAAAAGCATCAACGTTGAAATTCAGGACTTTTCGGTAATCGTATAACTAACCAGGGAATTAACGAAGTTGGTTTATGATTTGGAGTCCTTAAAAGTCAAGTTGGAGGGTTAAAAGTGCAATAAATCAAGTTAAAACAACTATTAGAAGGACCAGGGACCAAAATTGCAATTCTGATAAACTTGTGACCCGAGCCTGGCATGCATACCGGCCGCGTAGACCTTGTCTAGGTCTTACGCGGGCTGCCTGGAAGTCACCAGCGACCAAAATGCATGACAGGTGCCTGTGCAGCCTGTTAAACCGACTTACATGCATGGTTTTTGGATCCAGGAGCTTGGCCAAAAGATTTTCATGCATAGGGGGCACCTGTGATGATCAGGAATCACCCATAGACCTTGTTGGCATGATCTTGTTCAAACAAAGTCCCTATATAAGAGCTCTAAGTTGCAACACTTGGACTTGTACATTTCAAAAACATTTTCAATCACTCTCTGGAGCTCCCTGGACCTCAAGCAAGCTTCCTTAAGTCTCAATCTCGTGCTAAGGACCATTGTAAGTGTCCTTAACCCCTTAAGTTCAGTTTTAATTAGTTTAATGGCCTAAAGTCAAAACCGTCATAATTAAGGTTTGACTTAGTGATTAATCACTAATGGTCCAGTCATTTCTCGAATTGAAAGTAGCTTTGAGTTGGTAATTATGTGGGTAATAAACCCTTAAAAGGGCACCCTCTGATTACCATTCTAACTAAGTCAATTGTCGGGTCAAACTTGATTATAAAAAGTCAACATAAAGCTAATTTTCGAATAAATACATAATTAACAATGTAGAAGCCATGAAACCTGTTTTATCACTTGTATAACTTGGTAATTAATGTAAGAACATGTCTAAGCATGTTCAACCCGACAATTTTGATTTTATGCTCGATTCGGAACCGAAAGTCGCAAAAGTAGACTTTTGCTTTGACTTTCAGTTCTGCCCTGACTTAGATTGTTTTAGAAATGTCTTAAGCTTCCATTAGGTCCATGTTCCATATTAGTATAACTCTCTGAGATTATACAACTTGGATCCTAATTTATTCGATTCATTTGCATGTTTCCGTTATATGCCTAAATGTTGACCATTATGCCCTTTTGACCTTAAAACGAGATTTTTGAAAATGTGAGAGGACAAAAACCTTTGTTACTGATTTATAAACTTGTCCTAAAAATTTGACGTCAGTTTGTGGTCTAGATTAGTAGTTATGCTCAATATCGTAATTAAGAAACTTTTTGTTAATTAAACGGCATAATTAGCATAAAGCCTATCTAAACCCAAATTTTGACACCAAAATTTTTACCCACTGATGTAATATAATATTTTGGGTTTTTTGAAGATTTTTATTTATTTTTAAACTGATCATATCATAGGGTTCTAGCTTTGATTCGGTAATTGTCGGTTATACCTTTTTCTTGAATATATTGATACCAAATCTTTTGCTACTGATTTTATATGATAAATAAAATATTTTAAGCCTTCTGGAATGATAAAAGTATCAGCTTTACTTATAAAACCCAAAAATCGCTTAAAACCGCCTTTTTACGCGTTTTAAACGCATAGTATGAGTTAAAACTATTTTTAACATATAAGATTTAATACCTACTGATGTTTTAAGTAAATTTTTATACTTTAACAGTAAGCAAAAGTTTTAAACTCAGATTCCCAAATTTGACCTTTAAAGCTTATGTGAAATTACCAAAATGCCCCTTTGGTGCATAGTTTAGTTATAAAAGATAAATTTCACATATATGCAATACCCTACTGTTATGACTTATAAAAATAAGTATTGTTACTGATCATATCAGACCTGAACCTCAGATTAATATTTAATCTCTTTTATAACCTTTAAAATGACCAAAATACCCCTACGGGGCTTAATTTAAGTTTAAATTCGTTTTGGGCATAATGGAAGGTATCCTACTGATATCACAACATATTTAAGGCATATTAACTTAGGAAACCTGTTTTTAACTCGTTTGGTTACCCGTTATGCATTTTTCGCGTTCCGTTCGGTTTATGTGACTAGTTTGCATAAATTGACCGAAACAGGTCAAACCTTATCATTTTTATCTCAAAATCCAGAATGTGTTTAGTTTACCCATATTATACAAGTCTTCAAACTTGTCGGGTCTAAATCACATTCTATTCTGGTCTTCGCTTAATCTTGCGTTTTGAACCGTATACCTTCCTTTAAAACTAACCGGTCTAAGTTTAGACTTAATTAAGACCCGTTAGGAATCTAATAGGTTATTAAAACCTTCGTTCCAGATTTAGGAGACCAGTAAAAGATACTCGCATTTGCTGATTTGTACGGCTGGGATAAATTTGAATAATTTGCTCAGGTAAATACTTTTAACTTATTTTCCGTTATACGGGCTTGGGATACGGTATTATAATAATACCGCTTGGTCGGGTATGTAACTGTTTTAAATCGGATTGTGATTAATATATTTGCATAACCCATTTTAATCTGTTTTGTTTGGTATATGGCTGTTGGGGGGTTAATGACCATGTCCTGGATATCCTCGGCTCATTCATTGAAATGGCCACGACTTAAGCACGGGGTGTAGGCATACACCTGACAGTTGCGTATGTATAAAAGGTACCCAACAATAAGGAAAATTCCTTGTGGGTATTATACCTGTGGTGTGTCAGTTAATCTTGTCCGGCTCTTCTAACCGGCCCTGACAGACGGCAAACATTTAAATCTGTATACAAGATTATTATTAAATAATTGTCCCAAGTTATAAAAGATTATTTTTTGCCTTGTGCATGCAAATCAATTTTCTTAAACATTTTCAAAATGAGTCGGTTAATTGTATTTACCAGTGTAAACTGACGTATTTTTCCAAAAATGCTAAGTGCAGGTACTAAACGGAATAGGCTGGCTACTCCTAGCATCAATAAAGAGTCTTGCAAGCTTAGATGTTATGAATCTGTTGAACAATGTTCTTTTTAACTTGATCCGCCTGTGGATCCTTTACATTTCGTTGTAATATTTTGATATTACTTTCATTCGGGTTGTAATGCTTTTATCTTTTGACTTCCGCTGTGTATTAAACTGTGATAAATTGTCTATGATGATATCAACTACGTCACGATACTCCCCACCGGGCCCACCGGTAATACGTGGAAATATCGGGGTGTGACAGGAATAGAGGCAAGCCCAGAACAAATCAAGGCCATTGTGAACATCAAATCTCCTGCTAATGCTAAGGATGTGCAAAGGTTGACAGGAAGAATCACTGCCTTGAACAGATTCATCTCAAATTCCCCAGAAAAGTGCAAAGAGTTCTATAATATCCTAAGGAAGAATAAAAAGTTTTAATGGACTGAGAAGCATGAGAATGCCCTTAAAGCCCTCAAGGATTACCTATCCTCAGCACCAGCTCTAATGAAACCAGAAAATGGGGAAACATTATCCTTATGCTTAACTGTTTTAGCTAAGGCAGTAAGTGCGGTACTAGTTAAGGATTATGAAGGCTCTCAACATCCGGTATACTATGTAAGTAAACGTCTACTTGATGCTGAGTCCAGGTATTCTCATTTGGAGAAATTTATCTTGCTTTAATCATGGCATCTACTAAACTCAGACATTATTTTGAAAGTCATCCTGTTGTTGTTAAAACTAACTTTCCTATCAAGAATGTTCTCGGGAAACCTGAAATGTAAGGAACGATGGCAAAATGGGCAGTCAAGCTTAGTGCATATGACATTAAGTATGAACCTAGGACTGCCATCAAGTCCCAAGCCTTAGCTGACTTTGTGGGTGATTTCAGTAGTGATCTACAAAGGGAAGCTGAATTGGAAGTTCAATAACTTGAGGAGAGCAAGGATCCTTGGACACTCTTCACAGATGGAGCTTCAAATGTCAAGGGAACTGGACTAGGTATACTACTAAAATCGCTACAGGGGGACATTATACCCCATTCAATTGCTTGTGAATTTCGAACCACCAATAATGAGGCTGAGTATGAGGCCTTGATAGCAGGTTTGCAATTAGCCAAGCATATGAGGATCAGGTATCTTGAAGTATATGTAACTCTCTATTAATTACTAACCATTATAACAGTTCTTATGCTGTCAAAGGTGAAAAGATAATCAAGTATTTAGAAATAGTCAAGAAATTGGCAGATTCTTTTGCTTTTTTCAGTTTAACACAGGTACCTAGTGAAGAGAATGTAGAAGCTGATGCCCTAGCTAATCTTGGATCATCATTGAAGATTCCAGAGGATGTGAAGATACCCAACATCCATGTTTTAACTCCTGCAATTGAGGATAACATAGCCATAGAGATAGTGGAGGATTCTACAATTATACCTAATGATGGTGCATAGTCAAGTTCAGGATCCTGGATCCTCCCAATCCTGAAATATATATACAGAATGGAGAAATTCCTGTTGGAGAGAATCCTAGAGCCTTCAAGATTAAGGCATCTCAATTCACATTATTAAACAACATCTTATATAAAAGGTCTCTTGCATCATATTTAAGATGCATTGAGGATCCAGAGATTCAAGAAGTTTTAAAGGATTTTCATGAAGGAGACTGTGGGAATCACACTGGTGGCAAAGCACTGTTTTCAAGGATCCTTAGAACAGGATATTGTTGGCCCACAATGAAGAAGGATGCTACGGAATATGCAAAGAAGTGTGATGCTTGTCAAATACATAGTAATATCCTACATCAACCAGCGGAGCCTCTGCATCCTATATCCTCTTCTTGGCCATTCATGAGATGGGGAATGGACATAGTTGGCAAACTTCCTAAGGCACCAGGAGGAAAAGTATTTATGTTGGTCATGACTGATTATTTCTCCAAGTGGATAGAAGCTGAAGCCTTTGCACAAGTCAGAGAAAAAGAAGTTATATCCTTTATCAAAAGAAATATCACTACTAGATTTGGAATACCTTCTGAAATTGTTTGTGACAATGGATCCCAATTCATTGGGAGACGAACTACTAACTTTTGTGATAGCTGGGGGATTAGGATGATAACATCAACACCAGTCCATCCACAAGCTAATGATCAGGCAGAATCATCCAACAAGATCATCATCAATAACTTGAAGAAAAAGCTTGGATCCAAGAAAGGGAAATGGGCAGAAGAGTTACCATATGATTATGGGCTGATAGAACAACTCCTAAGAAAGCTACTAGTCAGACCCCATTGTCTTTAGTTTTTGGAGCTGAATCTGTTATCCCTACAGAAATGGTAATCCCCACTGCAAGAACAAGCATCCGTGATCCTGAAGGAAATGCTGAAAACTTGGCCCAAGACCTGGATACCATAGAAGAACTCAGGGATTTGGAAAGGATAAGGGTGGCTAGCTATCAATAAAGAATGGCTGGAGATCACAACAAGAATGTAAATGTCAGGAACTTTCAAGTTGGTGACATGGTATTATGGCAGGCATTCCAGAATACCACAAATCCTGCTGATGGCAAGCTAGCACCAAAATGGGAAGGCCGCTATCTAATTAAAGCTGATGCAGAAAAAGGGGCATATCGTTTGTTAACAATGGATGGTGACCTCTTACCAAGAGCTTGGAATGCTGTCCATTTAAAGAAGTATTTCATGTAAGAAGGATCGAGGATCCTCAGATTTCTTAATATTCTATTCATGTTTGAGGATCCTTAGAGGATATATAATCCTCATTCTGGTAATGATTTGCTTATTATTTCATAAGTTCTTTATTTTATTTATTATGAGGAAAGGATGTTAGATTCATAACATCCATTTTCACCAAGTTTTAAGTTTTGAAGAATTATTTGCAATGGATCAAGGGGTTGGCCACCTCTCCAAAGTTTTTGGGCTTGTCCCCAGTTTTTTGGGCTTGTCCCCAGTCTAAGGTATCCATTACCTTCTACGGTTTAATGGTCTTCACCTTTCACACGAATTAGGTTTTGACACCCTCGCCAGTTGCGCACGTTATACAAGTATAGTTCGAGGCAATGGGACCAGTACCTGCTTTAGGGGCTGACAATTTCATTGTTGTTGGATATAAGTAGGATCCTAAGTATAATGGTAGACATATGATGGAGAGTGTGAAACATGAGCTTTAAGTGTGTTATCTTGTGTGATTTAATGCGTTTCATGCGGTTATATGTTTTGAATGTGATAACTACGAGCATTTATGGTTTTACAGGTTAATCGCGTAATTCGGTAAAGTTGGAGAGTTTAGTAATGAAGTGGAACGACCATGGGTGATAACCAAGATATATCATATCATTCAGACTTGTTCGGGTCGAGAAATAACGTGAATATACAAGAAAAATGTGAAAGAATAAAGTCTAGGGGGCTAATTGTCATTCAATGAAAGTATGTTGTGAAAGGAATTGGAAGTTCAAGGTTTGACGTAAGCTACAGTTTAAGAGCGTAACCTACGGGCAGAAGTAATTGAGTACAACAGAATGTATGGATCGTAACCTACGGTTCTTTAACCTTAGGCTACGGTGGTGATTATATGGCACATGCATGGATTGAAGGGATTTTATTCATTGGACCATTCTATAGAATCTATCACTATGTGGAGGAGTATTATCAACAACCTCACAACATCAAATCATTTCTTTTGGCGCAGACATGCAAGACTTTTGATTGGATACTAATTGTGTCATAATCACAATTTAAAATCATCCTATACACACAGCCGAGAAGGGGAATATTGGAGGGACAAAATAGTCAAACTCTATTAATTAAACCTCACGTGGACTTGAATTGGCAGCCGACATCAAAAGTCAAAACAATTTACTATCATTATCATATTGGGCCAACAGTTTGGATTCTTGGAGGATTCCTATGTGGGCAGACATCAGAGAAAAGAGAACACACGTGAGTGGGCTCGCAGACATGTGGGCTTGTGGACTCCTTTTTGACGGCAAACATAAAAAGAAAATAAGCCACGTCTCAAACATCATCTCTCGACGACAGTAGGGGTTTTTCAACAGTTATTCAAGCCAGTGTAGATCCGTCAACCGAGATGAGCGGCTAAGTCTTTTTAATGGTTTCCTCCGGATGGAGGGTTTTGTAAGTTGGATAATTTTATGTGTTTGTGATAATCGTATAACTCGGTGATCTAAGCATTCGATGCTTTTCACCGTGATTTGATTTATTGGTTGTAAACAATTGCATTTATTTAAACCTTAATTTCTAAGCATTCAGTTCCCGAGAGTTCTAGTAATTGGGATACATTTGACATGGGGTTAGGGTTTGTAATTGATAATCATTCGATACCCTCCCGTTATATATTGACCGGAGTACTTAGTCGTTGGTTATCACAATTGATGAATTAAGTTAAACACTTATGTCTATGTGAGTGTTTCGATTAAACGCATAATTGAATCTAGTTAGAAACCTGAAATTCGGAGGAACCATTGTTTCTCCTACTGATTCAAATCTTAATTTTTATTTGTTAATTTAGATAATTCTCACAATCAAACAAACTAATTTTCCAATTCTATAGTAGTTAATTAAAACTTTTCATTACAACACTTTCCACAATCCTCCTCTGGTTCGATATCCGACTTACTCTAGCTACTAGTTTATTTCGTTTTTTGCATGTCACAAACGACAGACATCAAAATGGCGTCGTTGCCGGGGAGGCGTGCGCAGAGTGTTTAGTGTTAAGTTTTAGTAAAAAAATATA